>SKCR01016321.1:0-156179 GCA_019454045.1 Zanthoxylum bungeanum | reverse complement strand
TTATTATTACAGGTTTTTTAACGTCGCCTATGTTTTTGGCGACACTAAATGTAATAAATTTAGCATCGCCAAAAATAGACGACGCTAATTAATAATAATTATTAATTATTATTATTATTAAAGGATTTTTAGCGTTACCAGAAATAGGTGATGCTAAATGTATATATATCAGCGTCGTTAACTTCATAGGCGATGCTAATTAGTTATTATTATTACATGTATTTTAGCGTCATCTAAAATAGTCGATGCTAAATGTATTATATTAGCATCGTCATATTCATATGTGATGTTAAAATTAACATACAACGTCGTTAATAAGTTCTACACAAGATGTTGTTATTTTTAACGTCGCTTGTTTTTTGCGACACTAAATGATACATTTAGCGATGATTTTCGTGGCGATACTATAAATATTTGAACGTGGAGTATAGTGTTGTAAATTAATGGTATCATTTATTTTTGGTTTAATGCTATAATTTTGACATCAAACTTAAAAAGTCAAGCATATGGTAAGAAAATCATTCTTATTCCACACCCTAATGGTCTGCTCTATATGATGAAATTTCATCACCATTGACTCCGTAAAAAAACGTTTTCTTGTTTTTGTTGTCATTTTGGTTGAAAATTAATTCTTCTATTAATAATCTAGAGAATGTGGGAGCTAGCTAGAGTTGGCAATAATGACTATATATATATAATACTACAAGAAAGAAGAAAATCAAAACCAGGGTGGCAATATATTCTGTGTGGTCCTTTCATATTTTTTTCAGTTCAAATTATGGTTTTGGTTAAAGAAAAAAAATGTGTAGATATAAATATATATCCATAAGGAATGTTGTTTGATGGCAAATGGTTTAGGATTTGGTTATTACGTTATGGGATTGAGTTCAGATGGCGTATTTCTTGTAAGAACCTGTAGCAGTTGGGATTTACCTGTTCTGTTTAAATTCGAATTGGGTGATTTAACGGCAGGATTTCTAACGCTGTTATTGTCTTTTATATATATTGTGTGGTCCATTTTATCAAGATGTTATTGTCTTACACTCTTACCGAAGTTTCGGAAATGAGAACGCATATATTACATACACACACAGGAAAAAAAAAATTTCCTGAAATTATTTTGTTGGCTCAATATTGTTTTAAAATTGTATAGAAATATTATAATTTTACATTTATAAGATGGTACCTTAATCTATATTGTTTAAATTCTTAAAATCCTATAAATATTGATGCTATACTAAAACTATGCCCAAAGGAACCAACCAATATTTTAGTGGATAAATCAGTCATCAATTACTTAACAAGAAATAAAAAAAAATTCCATAATATTAATATGTGTGCGTCGCTATTTTAAACTAATAGCTCGTTTTGAAATACATTTAAAATCATATTAAATATATTCTTTAAGATTAAAAATATTAATTAAGTAGTATTTGTGACTCTAAATCTATCTTCGCAAATTCTTATATTTGAAAATTATTATTATTAGTATAGGGCCCGCACTTTGTGCGGGTTGAACATATATTTTAGGTACCGATCTTGTAAATGCTTAGAATCTTGTCGGTTTTATAGTTTAAATGAGACAATTAATTTATTAACAAGTAATATTTATGTCTCATTTTTTTATCTCTCGATTCTCAAATAATAAATCTAATTCACCATGCAATAACTACTAGTCAAAGTCTACATCCTGAAGCACAATAAATAATAAAAAATTCATGAAATAAAAAACTTATAAAAATAATTCAAATTAAAATAACAAATAATAATAGACCCGAAATCAAAAAAAAAAATTGCTAGGTTTTGTGGGCAGCTATTATTTAAGTTTCTTATTTTAATAAGAGATTGTATTTTTATATTGTAATAAGTTTATTATTTTAATAATTTATTATTTTAATAATTTATTATTTTATTTTTATAATATAATAATAAAAACATTAATTGTAGAGATTATGTGTCACATATATTTTTTATTTTAATGGAAGATTATAATATATCTTCTTATTATAATATGTAATATATATATATAATATATATATATATATATATTATATATATATATAGATTATCGTGATATTATTCAAAAACTAATAGATTAGTATAATATATTTCTTTGTTATAATAGGCTTCTTATTTAATAAATTTATTAGTTTAATTTTATAATTTAATAGTATTTTTTAATTATAATATGATAGTGTAATATGTTTTCTTATTATAATACCGTTCTTATAAAATTATAATATGTACTTTATTATAATAGGTTTTTTATTTAATATAAAATTAATTGTAAATATATTTTAATTTAATAATAAAAAATTAATTGTAAAGACTAAGTGTCGCATATGTTTTTTATTTTAAAAAGATTATAATATGTTTTCTTATTATAATAAGTTTCATTATTTTAATTTATAATTTAAAAATGATAGATTAAAAATATTATTTAATTATTTAATTTAATTAATAGGCTTCTTACTTTAATAGTAGATTATGTTTTTATATTGTAATAGGTTTCTCATGTTAATAATTTATTATTTTAATTGAATAATTTAATAATAAAAAAATAATTATAGAGATATTTTAATTTATAATTTAATAATAAAAATTTAATTATAGAAATTAGATTAATTGTACATAATTTAATAGTATTTTTTAATTTTAATAGGATAATTTAATATATTTTATCGTTATTATAAAATTCATATAAAATTATAATATGTGTTTTTATTGTAATATGATTTTTATTTAATAGCTTTATATATATTTTTTGTCGGATTATCTGTGATATTATTCAAAAATTAATCGGACAATATAATATATTTTTCTTGTTATAATAGGGTTCTTATTTAATATATTTATTAATTTAATTTTATAATTTAATAGTATTTTTTAATTATAATAGGATAACATAATATGTTTTCTTATTATAATACAATTGTTATAAAATTATAATATGTATTTTTATTATCATAGGTTTTTTATTTAAAATAAAATTAATTTTAAAGATATTTTGATTTTATAATTTTATAATAAAAAATTAATTATAGAGGTTAATTGTACAAATTAAATGTCACATATGTTTTTTTTTATTTTAATGAGAATTTATAATATGTTTTCTTATTATAATAGGTTTCTTTATTTTAATTTAATAATAATAAATTAAAATATTAATAAATAAATAAAGAATAAAAAAATTAAAGGAATAAATGAACAAAAAATAAATAATAATAAATAGAAATTTATAATATTTATTAAACAAATTAAAAAGAATAGATATATAAAGATAAAAAAATATAAATTTAACAAAAAAATTATAAAATAAATATATTTAATTAATAAAATAAAATATTTAATTAATTAAAAAATATATATATATATATAATAGATTTTGGGAAGAGGGGTAAATATGTCATTTGTAGGGGGACAAAGGGGGGACTGACGCGGGGGGAGCACCCCTCGTTAATATTTTATTATTTTAATTTATAATTTAATAATAAAAAATAATTGTAGATATATTTTAATTTTATAATTTAATAATAAAAAATTAGTAGTAGAGATTATGTTAATTGTTGCTAATTTAATAGTGTTTTTTATTTTAATATGATATTATAATATGTTTTCGATCTTGTTATAATAAAATTTTTATAAAATTATAATATGTATTTTTATTGTAATATATATTTTTATTCAATAGATGTATTAATTTAATTTAATAACTTTAATATGAAGTTGTCACGTGGCACGATTAGGGATGGCAATTTCACCCGCAAAACCCACCTGCAATGGGTATGATTTGATAAATATTTAAGCGGGTTTGGTGCGGGTTTGATAATTTAAAACAAAACCCGCTGCGGGTTTTGTGATTAAGCAAAACCAACGGATACCCACTGCGGGAATCCGCTACCCGTAAGTTTATTTTTTTGTTGTTTTATATCTTTAGGGGAAAAAAACTCTCATATAAAATGACTCACTAACTTACAATTTTTGAATTGCTCTCTCTTAATATTTCAGAATTACTTTTAGTCATGGTTCAATAATTTTGATGATATGAATTTAACATAATGAAGGATATCCAGCTAGTGATTCATTGATATAATTGTGATAATATGAATTTGATATTATGTTATAAATTTTTAAAATTTTTATTTATATGTCATAATTTGCAAACTGTCAAATACATTTTTTTTATATTATGAAAAAGTATCAATGTTTAATTAAAAATATTATATTATAAAGAGAATAAGGGAATTTAATATTTTAAAAACCCGCAAAAAATCCGCTAGGTACCAATGCGGGTTTGGTAATTTATTTTTATATGCGGGTGCGGGTTTGGTAATGAAAATTAAAACCCGCAACAGGTATGGTGCGGGTTTGGTAATTTATTTACATATGCGGGTGCAGGTTTGGTAATGGCAAACTTGCACCTAGGGGTGGGCGCGGTTCGGCTTGGTTCGATTTTTGCTAAAAACCGAACCAAACCATATTTTACGGTTCGGATTTTTTACCTCTCAAACCAAACCATTCAATAACGGTTTGGTTCGGATTGAAAATTTTTTAAACCAGCGGTTTACGGATTGGTTCGGTTCGGTTTACGGATTATTATATTTAAAACAAATTTTTATCCACTTAAGTGGAAAAAAAAAAAACTAGTCTATTAAACAAATAGTATGAAGTGTTATGGTGTAAGTTGTGACTCCATGAAACACATGCACTCCATAAAGGATTGAAAAATTAGGCACAATTAATTCTTGTATTTTTTAAAAAATACCTCGAATAATAATGCTACCATCATTCTAATTAAGAAACAAATCCAACATCTTACTTTCAAGAATAATGATGCTACCATAAAACAAAAAATTTAAGAATAAAAGTATTAACAAATAAATTGAAGAACAAAAGTATTAATAAATAAATATATTAACAACAAATTTAAGAATAAAAATATTAACATACTAATAAAATTAAAAGAAAAATACAAATTTTTTAATAAAAATATATAATTTTTTAAATATAACGGTTCGGTTCGGTTTAACAGGTGCGGTTCGGATTAACTCCTGAACCGAACCGTAAACCGTTTGGGGTGGGCCAATCCGAACCGCAAACCGAACCGTTAGAAAAAAAAACCGTAAATTCGGTCCGGTTTGGTTCGGTTTGCGGTTTGGTTCGGTTCGGTCGATTTTTTTGCCTACCCCTACCTGCATCAAACCATATCTACTGCCATCCCTAGGCACGATGAGGATGCTTACAAATGTTTACTTTATTTATATATATTTGTAACCGTAACTGGTTCCGATTTATTTTATTTTTTAAAGTAAAAAAAAAAAAAATTAATCGTACAATTACGGTTCATCCTTTGGAGTAAACCGTAATCAAACCATGGCCACCTCTATATGTTATTCAAATAATATTAGGGATTAAACTATTTGATTTATAATTTATGTCCCAATTGAGACAAGTTAATTATTAACTACGTCAGCTTAATATTTATGCTTACCATAATATGACAATTACAAATAAGCTGCTATATTGGTTAAGACTCAAGTTGGAACTTAAACCCTTGGTATTATTGATTTTGTTTATTACTTGATCGCAATCATAAATGTATATTTTTAAAAATTTATGAAAAAACTAAACTCAAACTCCGGTATGAATTCGAACCTTAGGATTTTTTTTTTAATCTCATTGTAACGTATTTTACTAGTTCAACTAATTAGTACTAAGATATAATTAAAAAAAAAATTTATTTCTGTAAGCATGTTATAATATCTAATTTCATATTCATCATTTACAGTCCATACTGTTTTGGTAAAAAAAAAAAAAAAAATACTATACTTTAGTCTCTAGAAGATTTCAATAACCCAGAGTCTTAATATAATTGAGCAGTGGCATATAATATCTAATCAAAGAACCCTAATTGTTTTAACTATCTAATCTGTTTGAATTGACACGTGGACATCTTTTTTCTATAGTACGGTGCAAAGTACCCATCTCCTAATATTGCATGGAGATCTCAACATTGATGACAGTTGTAAATGACGAGGTTTTGTCTTCTTCAGAAGAAAAAAAGTTGTCTTTAATTGTTTTTTTTTTTTTATAATAATAAATAAAAGAATTTGCTTTGACTTTGATGGGTTTCAAATTTCAATTCAAACAAAATCATAGATTTTATAGTGATTCTATCCTACAATTCATGAGGTACAATTTCTCCCTTTTTATTAGGTTATTTTATTTTTATTTTTATTTTTTACATTATGTGTTGGTATGGTAGATATATTGCAGTCCAAATGTAATGGTTTGATTACATTATTTGATTTTTTATTTTTATTTTAGAGTTGATATTATCTTGAATTGAACATCTAATTCTTTACCTTAAATATATATAATTAAATTAACTAAAACAAACCAATTAGAAAAATGATTGATTTGGCGTTGGAGATTATGGTCAAAATATCACTAAGATTTTTAGTTCACTCTATTGTCAAATTGCTTCATTAATTAGTTGTCTTATATAATTCAACTGGCATAATTGATGCATTTGATTATTATTGCCATTGATTTTTAAGTTGCATTGTGAATAATAAATTGAGGCTCGTCTCTTAGTTTAAGGGCTTTTCAAATTAATTAACTTAATCGTAAATATTTATATAATCGTAATTTTATCTTCTAATAATTAATAAATTCTCGGACATAATATGATGCATGTAATTTAGTAATAAGCCCCTAAGGGATGTCACTTGTTGGCAAATGAATGTGACTAATTAGTGGCAAATGACATCTCTCTCTAAGTTGCTACAAGTCTTAGTCAGCTTGTGGGTCTTTACTGAAGATTGCATGCATGGGATTGGGATGGGAGTTTCATAATTCATTTCAATGGCTTTGACTAATTAATTATAATTAGCAGGTGTGCTGCTTTAATTTTGGTATTCTTTTTATGCTGCTAAATACACTCCTGAGAGCCAATGCTTGGCAAACTTAATTGTCATGGGAACATTTGTTTTTCAAAAAAGATGATTATGATGGAAGGTTGGACTCAGGATTCAATACAATTAATATATTATTTCTTTCAATTTGATTTGTAGTTTATCTTCTTTAACAATGGTTTTGGTGGTTTATGAGATTTATTGTCTTATTGATATAAGCCAATTTGTTGTGAAGTTTATATAAACATTTAAAATTTATATTAGTATATGCTTATGAGTTTGTTAATTCCTATTAAATTAATTGAGGATAGAATGTTAAGTTTATAAAATACTCTGTAATTAATTATAAATATATTTAAACTTAGACTGATACATTATAATTTATGAACAAGTAAAAATATATAATTGAAATGGATATATATGTTGTGATAGATTGTACAAAGAGTATTGTATTAGAGTTGATGAGTTCTTGAATTTTGCTATCATTAATTCTTAATTCTAATTAGATACCCTTGCATTAGTTGTTGCAATATGGATTTTTATACTATACGTACAAGAGGTGGAGTTTCATTTGTTTCAGAAAGATTTTTTTGCATGGTGAGTCGTCTGATCCTATTTCTACCTCTATAAATTGACAAGATCACTCACATAATCAAAGATTTAGATGCCACGACTACAACCATATAGCCGACATGGTCCAAGATGCTTACGAGCATCAATTGATAAAGATCCTAATTTCTTTTAAAGTTATGCTTGAAGATGCTGAAAAACCATTGTATCCGGGTTCGAAGCATTATAAGTTGTCTAGTTTAATGAGACTGTATCATGTAAAGGAGAACTATGGGTGGTCTGATCATGTTGTTCATTATCCTATATAATGCTTGCTTTGTATAAGTTTCTATTTGATATACTTGCATTAATATTTTACTTATAATTGATTTCTTTTAAGATTTATTATTTATGTAGCAACCATTGGGTGTTAATCGCAATTGACATGGCGAGCCGCACAATTTATTATCTTGATTCATTATAAAATACTCATGATGTTGAGCTGATGATGTAGATAGTGAATCAGTTGAGTGGAATTTATTATCCTTTTATTTTTTATTATTGGTTTTTTATTTCTTGATTCATTGGAAAATACTCCATATATCAGTCATTTGCTTTGTGTTGTTTGTAGTGGGATTACAGTACACCAATATTTGAAGGAAATTGATATTTTAATGAAACTAATAGTTGAGTGGAATTAGGTATCAATGAAAACTAATATTTTTAATTTTTTTCAATTAATTATATGTACACTCATCTAATTTATTTTTTATGTAGTGCTAGCAACAACCTGTCAGCTTTAAGTGTGGCTATTATGTCATGAAATATATGTAAGACATTGTTACAAATGTCAACATTCTTAAAAATACTGTAAGTTTAAAAAAATACTTTAAAATATAAAATAATTAATTTTTTTCTATGAATAACTGGTGATTAATGGTAAATTTTATTTCAAGGAAATTGATGACTATACTGAGTATGATCTTTCGAGACTTCGTGATCAATGAAACTACATATGTTACCAAGTTAATAACAACCTATAACTATTAGATAATTTTCTTTTCTATTAAAATGTAAGTCTAGCAATATTACAATAGGTGTCTTCAAGAAGACTGAAAGTATTCTTATTGGTACTATAGTTCCATCTTGAATGTTTACTAGGTGTATAATAATTTAACAATGAATGATTTTTTTTTTTGGGAGATTAAAATTGTTGGCTACAAAATAATTATTGGTTGTTATTGTATTTATAATTGATTTTTTTTTTTTTTTGTGCATAAATGTTAGAAAGGTGGATGGTGTATGTTAGAAGTTGGATTTTGAATAAGTGGTGATAGTTACTTTTGTATTAATTAAATACTTATCTAATATTTTTGTTGGAATTGTTGGCTAATGACCATATAATTAAAATAATTTTGTTTATTTTGAAATTAGGGTGTTAGTTTACCTGAATTTTATAAGAATGTTGAATGTATAAGATATTTATTTCAGTATTATGTGATGTTTGGTTATGTTAGTTCAAATTTCATTTATGTATTTAATTTTTTTTTTTTAAAAATTCTGATAAAATAGGTATATATATTTAATTTTTTGTTTAAAAAATATTATGATAACATGATAATATAATTTACTAACACTAAATGATAATATAAAATAATGATTCTTAAAATTATATCAATATTTTAGTGATGTTTTAGTATCAGTATATTAGTGATATTTTCATGTCAAAATATCATTAATTTTGTTGTGTTGGAATATTATTAATACTGTGTTGTCAAAAATTAGGGATAGCAACGGACTGGGTATTAGACGGGGATGTCAATACCCGTACCAGTACCCGTGTGATATATAATATCCCTGATCTAGGCTCATTACTCGTGAGGGTATGGGTCAGGGATTCCCTGTATAAAAAAAAAAGATATACACGTCATCATCCCCCGTCCCTTTTTATTTATTAATTATTTTTTTATCTTCATGTTTTTTTTACAAAAAAAAAAAAAAACAATTAAAAAATTATTGGAACAAATAGATATAAAATAAAAATATTAAATTAACAACTGAAGAATTAAATTTACTTTAATACTTAAATAAAGAATAAAAATACATAAGTTACCAAATAAATACTATAGCGGTAAAAATCTCTTTTAAAAAAAATGAAATGAATTAATTAATGGTGATATAAATCTCATCTTCAAAACAAAGAGAAAAATATTATATTAAATTGAACATATAAATTTTGTTTTTCCTATTTTTTATTTAATAAGTAATTAATTTTTTACTAAAAAATTAATAATTAAAAAGCGACAATCAAACGAGTTTATTGAGCGGGTATGGGTTACAGAGTCTTATACCCATACCCGGCTCGTATAACTAATGGGTATTAAAAATTATACCCACACCCAGCCCGTTTTTAAAAACGATCGTTAGATACCCGCCCCTAACATTTCGGGCCCTCGTTGGGATTTTTTTCATCCCTATAAAAAAATATACTGATATTTTTGTGTCAAAATATCACTGATACTGTTGTGTTAAAATATTATTGATATTGTACTGTCGGAAAATTACTAACACTAATAACTAGTGTCAGTAATCTCTGATTTCGGAATTACTGATACTATTAACAAGTGTCGGTAAAAATCTTTACTGACACTAATTTAATATCAATAAAAATATTTTTTGATGTAATATTTCCAAAAAAATTTCTTACATATTCATTTTTTTTAAAACTTGAACAAGAAAAGAAACAAGTACTGAAAGTACATAACATTTTCAGCTACAGCTATCTTCATAATTAGCATTAATTTCTTAATTGAGGAGAATTTTCTCAGACCCATTTTCTATAAAAAAAAATTAAATCTATGTAATTTCTAAATGTGCACAATTAGTTACACACATAAATTAGATCCTAAAATTTAAGCCACAAATTGAATTATACAGATTGAACTTTTAAAATTTTAGTTATTTAATAAAAGATAATAATAATTCAACGGGCAATGTTAGTCAACTTATGGTGGGTAGCACTGAATCAATAACTCATAATTTTATCTTCGTTCACAAGGTGCTACAAAATCTCTCCACATGTGTTGTGTGATTTATGAAATAAAATAGTTTCTTTTTAGATAAATTCCGTATGTAATTTCAATTTTTTTAAAAAATGAGTGGAGGGTATGCAACAAGAGAGATTTTTAATAAATCTTATAATTATATTTAAAATACCAAATAAGTTAAAAAAAATTACGATAAATATTGGCAATAAATTTTTTGATCAATTAATTGAAATAATTTAAAAAAATTCATTATTTTTTTGGGGGTAAAAATATGAACACAAAGATTATTACACAGTCCACTCCACGTGGTTAGAAAAAAGAAAGCACTTTTTTCAGGTTCTTTTCATTTTCTCGTTCTCACGTCCGAAACTCACATCACTTCATGGCCTTATATAATAAACATAATACTCATATGACGAGGTTACCAACAGTCGCTTTTTTGCTAAGCTCGAAAAGCTCATACTCAGCCTCTGTTTTTAGAAACAGAGGCAAAAAAAAAAAAAAAAAAAGAGTTCAAAATCTTCGCCCCTCTGGACCCGGAATCCATTAGCCATTTATAATTTACGAGCCACCCTCAATTCAAGGTAAAGCATGCAGCAAAATGTACCCTTTTGTAGTTTTGTTTCTTTTTCTGTTTGGTGTTTTGTTTGTCTTGTGTTTCTATTTTTGCTGCATGGAGAGTTGCTGCAGCAAATGGTGAATATGGTTTCTTTGTTTTTTATTTATTTATTTTGCACTGTTGGTTTCTTGGTGATGTTTCGTGAAAAGGGTCACTTTAGTTTGTTGTTTATTGATTCATCTTCATGGCAATTCATTCGTGAAAATGGGTTTTTTAGATCTTTGTTGTTTGTTTTGGGTTTGTTTGATAAAATTAATAAGCATTTCAGCATTATTACATGAATTTTCTCCATTTTTCGCAGATCCATTAGCTTCTTTAATGGCAGTAATTAGTTTGCTTCACTTGTCAAATTTGTATTTGATTTTAATTGCATTTTTTTTTTAGTAGTCAAATAGATTTTATGAATTAATGTTTGTTTCTTCATTGATTTGTCATATGAAGATTGATCTAGTGTTTGGTAGCTGAGAAAATTTTGTCTTTTTGGTCTACTTGTTTAATTGGCATATGAGTCATTTGATGTAATGTTGGTTGGTTTGTTTTAACAGTAATCTAAAACAGATAAGTGCAGATGGGAGTTTCAGTTTCGTGCCCATTTTCTGAATACAGTGATGTGGAAAGTGGGTTGGAATCAATCATGGTAAAGTCCATTAGTTTTGGAGATGAGGATGTGAAGACTCCGGTTCGATCCGTGAGCTTCAGTAATCAAGATTTGGAACCAACAATATTGAAATCCTTAGGATGTGGGAAAATGGTGAAAGAAAGATCGGTTAGCTTTAAAGAAAGTGAATTGGAGGCAATGATCTCTCGAACATCATCTTTATCATCGGATCAAGAAAATGATGACTCCATTAGATCAATCAGAATAAAGGTCAGCGAAATAGATAATCAATCTCAAAGATCAGATGATTCTATAGAGACAATCCGGCAATTTCCAATTCTGGATCCCAACAACCCCAAGCATGAAGCTGCTATAAAATTGCAGAAGGTATATAAAAGCTTCAGAACAAGGAGAAAGCTAGCTGATTGTGCAGTTCTTGTTGAGCAGAGCTGGTGTGTATAATTTACTGACATTGCCGGAATTTTTCACAATTTTGTTTTTGTTTTTAGCTTGTTCTAATGCAACAACTTGTATTGTTATAGGTGGAAGATCTTAGATTTCGCTGAACTCAAGCGAAGTTCTATATCGTTTTTTGATATGGAGAAACATGAAACTGCCATTTCGCGGTGGTCAAGAGCCAGAACCAGAGCCGCCAAGGTAAATTTCAAACACACAGATTACTGATTTTGATTCAAAATCCTTATTTGTCTCCAGTATCTAACTGATTTTCCTGATTTTTTAGGTCGGGAAAGGTTTATCAAAGAATGATAGAGCTCAAAAACTTGCTTTGCAACACTGGCTCGAAGCAGTAGGTCATTTGGATTATTTTGAACTTTATAAGCACACAAAGTTAGTTTGTATAATTGCTTTTACACTTTCTCTTGCTGATTTAAATGCTTCATTTCTATTGTTAAACAGATTGACCCGCGGCATCGTTATGGACATAATCTACACTTCTATTATGAAAAATGGCTTCATAGTCAGAGTAGGGAACCCTTCTTTTACTGGTAAGACACTTTGTCTGAAACCTTTTCGCTTTACTGATTTGAACCATGTCAAGAAATTTTAAGTTGATCATAAATTTACTTGTTTTGAAAATTCAGGCTGGATATAGGGGAAGGGAGGGAAGTAAATCTTGTCGATAAATGCCCTCGATGGAAACTTCATCAGCAATGCATCAAGTATCTTGGTCCGGTAAGCCTCTATTTCTGTTCTAGGTCATCCTTTACCCAAAATTTGAATTCTTTAAAACTTTACTGATATATTGCTTTCGATCGACAGATGGAGAGGAAGCCTTATGAAGTTATTGTGAAGGATGGAAAATTCTTTTACAAGCAGTCAGGGTTGATCCTTGACACAAGTGGAGATATTGACTCTAAGTGGATCTTTGTCCTAAGCACAACAAAGACCTTGTATGTTGGCAAAAAAAGGAAAGGAACTTTTCAGCATTCCAGCTTTTTGGCTGGAGGAGCCACTACGGCTGCTGGGAGATTAATTGTAGAAAGTGGCGTGCTTAAGGTATAATCCTTTTTGTTATTTTATCTCTACTTTCAGATTCTTTGAACTTTGGATTGTTTTCAAGTGCCCTTTAGATATCGAAATGGTTTCTTGTGATGATTTGTTCTCTTTTCAACAGGCAGTTTGGCCTCACAGTGGTCATTATCGCCCTACGGAACAAAACTTCAATGACCTTGTCTCATTCCTTAAAGAGAACAATGTTGATCTCACAGATGTCAAGGTAAAAATATAAAGATGGGAGTTCTTTTGTAATGCTATGAAATGTCCTCGATAGAGGGAAGTAAAGAGCTTATTCTGACAATGCCATCTTTCTGATGTTGCAGATGAGTCCAGTAGATGAAGAAGAAACCTCATATGGTAAACAAAGAAACAGTATGCATAATAGGAACAACTCATCCGATGAGGCCTTGGTTCAGGCCCTGGACAGATTAGAGACTGAAGAGAACAATGTCGAAAAGTTGATGAGTCCAGAGAAAACTGATTCACCAAAACACGAAACTACTCCTTCCAAAGAGCTTCAAAATTTAGACAGTTTCCAGAATTTTAGTAGGAAATTGCCTGTTATTGAAGTAATGAGGAGTGGATTTTTAGAAAGATCAGAGGGCAACAGTCTAGCTGTTAAGGCGAGTAGCAGCAACCCACCAGCAGAATCTCCAATGGATGTTCATGATTCCATAGAAAGAGCTTCTGCTTCTGAACAGGAACTCACAAATTCAAAGCAAGAGTTGTCAAATGAAGAACATGAAGAGAATGAAGTAGAACGAATTCCTCAAGAAGCAATCCTCCAAAGGATAAATTCACATAAAGGAATGAAGTCATATCAATTGGGGAAGCAGTTGTCTTGCAAATGGACAACAGGAGCAGGTCCCCGCATTGGCTTTGTAAGGGACTATCCCTGTCAGCTCCAGTTCCGAGCTTTGGAGCAGTTAAACTTGTCTCCAATATGTGCCAGCTATACTAGATTTAGGTCGTCTCCTAACAAAATCAGCGGTTATAACCCATTGAAAGAAACTGTAAGCTTACCGGTACCTGGAAAAGAAAATTCGTTAAGGCAAGTCATTTGAACTCAGTCCTTCAATTAGAACTAGACCTGGCCACCAGTTCGGTTCGGTTCCGAACCAAAATCGAACCTTCAGGTTCCCGGTTCAACGTTTGTGGAACTGGAACCAATTTCGGTCCAGTTCCGGTTCCACAACACTGTGGCATCGGGAACCGGAACCGGACTGGACAGTTCCGATTCAGTTCCGGTTTTTTTAATTAATTTAAATTTTTTTTTTAAAAAATAAAATAAAAATGAGATTTGAAATTATTAATTTGAATTTATATTACATTAAATTAAAAATAAAATAAAAGATCTTGAACTTAAATTTTTAAAAACTTAAGTTGCCTACGTATCCTCTTGGGGTGAGAGGAATCAAAACTCACATAGTTTTATTAAATTTTTTTTAGATAATTTCCCATTATAATTATTTACTCATCATCATTATTTGTGTCTATTGTTGATCTTTCAGCTCCCGTTCCGCTTGCACTTGCAGATGCATTGTCAAACAAGTCTTCAAAGTCATTGGGGGCATCTTCTTGTTGCCTCATATCAGCTCGGGTCCAATCATTCACACATGTTGTTGCTTCTAAAGTGCTTGGATGTACTGAAGACCGTCTCGCTTTCAAAATATTGTCTCCTAAGCTAAAGACTTGTTCAACCGCAACGATGGAAACAGGTGTTGCCAACACCTTTTTAGCAATAATTGATAAAATAGGATAGACATTTTGATGTCGGTTCCACCAGTAAAGTATTTGAAAATTTTTACCTATAAAACTTTCAGTATGAAACCTGAAATTTGTTGATAAATAATTATCTAATTCTGAATTATTAGTCGTGGTTTCCCCTTTATTTTTTATTTCGTTGTAATAATCAATAATCACTTATGTTAAGTCTTGAATGTATTACGGGTTCGCTACTAGATTATCCTGATGATTGCAAGTTATATCTACTGACATAATTATTAAATAAATCTACTAAATTATTTTTTATTCTATTTATTATTTTTCTAACATTAAATCATGTAGAGTACCAATAATATTTAAACATTCAATAATAAATAAATTTATTATGGGATAATAAACTACACTAAAAATATTTGTTGCATTATTAAAAACTTTGAGCCTTTTTATTTAACAAAAAAAATAAATAAATAAAAAGCAGTAGGGAGCCATTAACGGCTCCCTGCTGCTGGCCCAACGGCTAGCATGCATGCAATACAAGCATGCTACCCAACGGTTAGTAGCCGTTGGACACAAGACAGTTCCAATGGTTCCGGTTCGAACTGTTTGAACCTTCCTATTCTTTTCGGTTTGAAAAAATCCGGTTAGAATCGGAACCGGCCAGTTCCTCCCGGTTCGGTTCCGATTCGATATCGGTTTCAAATCGGAACTGTGGTCGGGTCTAATTAGAACATCACTAAATGCTTTAGAAGCATATCCTAAATGACCAATTCTTTTGTGTGAATAGAGAAGTTGGTAGGAATTCTTTCCATTATTTTAAATAAATTCATATACATTTAAATATATATATATATATATATATATATATTGTTTAACCTATACGGGGGAGAAAATCTGTAAAATTTTGTAGCTTTGATGCCTTTTCAGTAAAAAAGAAATTATTCATTTAATTCTTCCATAGGTTGCAAATACTGTTGAGTGAGACATGCAAAATTTGCAAAAACTTTTCCTGCAAGGAAAATTGCGTAAAGTTCTGCAATCATTTTTAGAAAATTAACTAAACTTGGAATCACAAAATCGGCAAATTGTTTTGGGGCCAAGTAGCTGAAGCTTGTCAATCAAATAATCTAGTTACCGGTTAAGCAGAAGAACAAGATTACTTAATTAAGTCAATTTGAGCTGCTTTACAACTTTGCATGCATGTAAGTTGTCCAGCAATTTATAAGTAACCACTCTTAAAGTATCATGAAGTTCGTGTTAGCGCGATAATTAAGTATTAATTTATTATTCACTTGTCTAAAAATAATATCTTTATGAAAAACAGAGATGCAAGGATGACCGTCTCCGGTTATAGCAGGAGACTTGTCGTGTATATAACAAAATATTTGATTGAACAAGAAGTGGGGGTGCTGCTGTGGCTATAATGGAGTAAATCCAAAGACTAAGGATGGCTTGTTGTTCAATTTTTATAACTGCCTGTCTGTCACATTGTTCAACATCGGTAATGCTGTGGGGCCCGCCTGTTGTGAGAGAGAAAGCATATATATACCCGGCATATAATATAATTTTCGTAGCTAGCTTGTGTCTTCTGGCATGGCACCAAATGCAAAAAGCTCGTCTATTTTGCATGCATTTCCAAAATCATAAGAAAGTGGATCGAACAAAACAGAAGCTCGGTTTCTTCACTGCTCATAATTTGTTGATCAACTGAAAATTTATTCTCGACAACAGAACAAAAAAAAGAAAAGAAAAGAAAAGAAAAAAACCCATCTGGTTTAGAGGTTGATTGATATCACAAAGAGAAATAGAGAAGTTGAAGACAAATATAGGTTTGGTTTGATACAGAAGCTAAAAGAAAGCTTTCTTGGTTAAGGGATGGGATATTCCCTCACAATTTTAGAATCCTAACAGGCAATTGTTTTGAGAATTCAAGTTCAACAACCAATTGCATATGAAAACTGTGAGCTCAAGAAATGAACCAACATCAAATCAAACCATTAAGCTGGGATTACAAACACAAAAGAGAAAGTGCTACTGCTTTCTACTCAACACAACACACAGCTCATACACTCTTGAGGCTCCTTATTCAGGATTTTACTGAGCACAGCCAACCAAAATAGAGTATGATGCATCATGCATCAACAAATTTTTTGAGAATTCAAAAGCAAAAGATGACAGTCTACACAAAGCAAGATGAAGAACAACATAGGCACAATTTTTGAGAATTCAAAAGCAAAAGATGACAGTCTCCACAAGAGGCAAAACGATAAAATAAAATTAAAAAAAAAAAGAAAAAAAAAAAGACAAGGATTGAGGACAGACTATCACATTTCTGAAACAATTTTCCACATAATTGCCCTTACAAAATGTACATCCTTCTCCATCCTACGGCAAAAGTACATCAGTAATCTTCACCTTCATCTTCATCATCAACACCTTCTGCACCAACTTCCTCATAATCTTTCTCAAGAGCAGCTAGATCTTCACGTGCTTCTGAGAATTCCCCTTCCTCCATGCCTTCACCGACGTACCAGTGTACAAATGCCCTCTTGGCATACATGAGATCGAATTTATGATCAATGCGTGAGAACACTTCAGCCACTGCAGTGTTGTTGCTGATCATGCAAACAGCTCGTTGCACCTTCGCCAGGTCACCCCCAGGTACAACAGTTGGAGGCTGATAGTTAATACCACATTTGAAGCCAGTTGGGCACCTGTGATTCCAAAAAGGTAAATGTTAGAGAGGTTCATGAATTTTTCATGTAAAAATAACATAGATACCAAGATCCACTTCCTGAACTGTCCAGCAATTTGGATCTTGAACTGTCCAGCAATTACCAAACCAATCTCTAAAAAGTCATGTCCAAGATGGTTTCACTTTCAACCAAAAAAAAAAACAAAAAACAAAAAACAAATAAGAATAATAGACGCTGTTTCCAAAAGTGAACCTTCTAACAGATTTGTAATTTTCATCTATCTCTACATAATTTCTCAGTTTCCGACCAGTAGGATGGAGTGTCCTTACCAATCAACAAACTGCACGGTCCTCTTGGTTTTGATGGTGGCAACAGCGGCATTAACATCCTTGGGGACGACATCTCCACGGTACATCAAGCAGCAAGCCATGTACTTCCCATGCCTGGGGTCACATTTGGCCATCATATTTGAGGGCTCAAACACTGTATTTGTGATCTCAGGAATCGATAGCTGCTCATGGTATGCTTTTTTAGCAGAGATGACAGGGGCATATGAAGAAAGCATGAAATGGATACGAGGATATGGTACAAGGTTGGTCTGGAATTCTGTAATATCAACGTTAATTGCTCCATCAAACCTCAACGATGTTGTCAAAGATGATATGATTTGAGATATCAATCTATTCAAATTAGTGTAAGTTGGCCTCTCAATATCTAGGGATCTCCTGCAGATGTCATAAATAGCTTCATTGTCCAAAAGCACAGCAACATCTGTATGCTCAAGAAGGGAATGAGTAGACAGAACACTGTTATAAGGCTCCACAACTGCCGTTGATACCTGAAATATAAGGTGGTATAAGTCAATTATGTTCTAATATATCTGAGCACATGCATGTATAGGAAATAGTAAGAGAGTGACCGTTATTAGAAAAATACAGACAGATAATATCGATGGAGCACCTAGTTTTGATGCCAGACTTAATCAGTTAATCTAATGGTCCAGAATCCAGACCTGTTCACAGCTTATAATTTCTTGATCCATGTCACCAAGTGCAAATCACAAAAGAAATGAATGAAAGAAACTGGACTAGATTATCAGGGATTTAAATCATTCAACTAGTATAGGTACCTGAGGAGAAGGGAAGATAGTGAAGCCAAGCTTTGACTTCTTTCCATAATCCACAGATAAGCGTTCTAGAAGCAACGATCCCAATCCGGAACCAGTACCACCACCAACAGCATTGAACACCAAAAACCCTTGCAACCCAGTACAGTTATCAGCTAACTTCCTGACTCGATCAAGGCAAAGATCCACAATTTCTTTCCCGACTGCACAACAAAACCACAATCAGTCAAAACCACCAAAACATCCAATGCAAGTGCCATTTATGCAATTTAGAAACCACGGAAATTACCTGTATAGTGTCCTCTTGCAAAGTTGTTGGCTGCATCTTCCTTGCCAGAGATAAGTTGCTCTGGGTGGAAAAGTTGGCGGAAAGTACCCGTTCTAACTTCATCAATGACAGTTGGTTCGAGATCAACAAACACAGCTCTTGGCACATGCTTGCCAGCACTAGTTTCACTGAAGAATGTATTGAATGCATCATGGGCAACACCCACTGAGGTGTCACTGCACACACACCAAAATTTACAAGGTCATCATAGTTTTCAATGCACGCATCAACTCATAAAATGAACACATAAAGCAAGAACTTAATAAATTTTCCATAATGCAATAAATCCATGTAAAAAAATCGATCTTTATAAGCCCATTAAACAAACATTTACATCAATTCAACTATAGCAGCTTCTACACATCCCTTCACATAACAAACAAAATAAATCAAATGTGATAAGCCCACCCAAAACTGTGATCCCATCATCACATCGCTATAAATTCAGCAAGAAAGCTTTGACTTTTATAAGCTCGTTAAACAAAAATATATAGATACAACAAAAATGAACTTTAACACACCCAGACCCAAAATCTCAAACTTTGTACCATCAACACAATATACTACCAAGAAAACACATGACTTCAAAATCACATTCCAATCCATGTAACGGAAAAGGTATAAACAAATTCTCCACCTGGGTATAAATACAATAACACTCTTCCAGACCCAAAACCAAACCATTTTCCAATAAATGCAGTAACCCAACAAGAAAACCCATAATTTCAGTCACATTCCAACAAATCCAGTCAAAATTTTGTTTATACTCCTGAAGAGAGAGACA
This sequence comes from Zanthoxylum bungeanum, assembly GCA_019454045.1. NCBI lineage: Eukaryota > Viridiplantae > Streptophyta > Magnoliopsida > Sapindales > Rutaceae > Zanthoxylum > Zanthoxylum bungeanum. The sequence continues at coordinate 136,275 of SKCR01016321.1, read as the reverse complement.
CACACAAAATCAAAGGGTATAATAATATAATCAAGATCAACTTCAAAACTCATCCAGACCTAAAACTTAAATTTTTTACAGTAAACCCACCAAAAAAAAGCCATGATTTCACCATCACATCACAACAAATCCAGCCAAAAAGTCTGAACCTTTATATGTTCATTCACAAATGCACACACATTATCCAAGGGTATAGTCAAAATCATTTTGACCACTTGTCGAGACCTGAAACTAGTATATGTTATGCAATAAATGTAGTAAACACACCAAGAAAATCCACGAAGTTTTGATGTTTACATGCTCATTATACACACAATTTAACAGGGCACTCAGCCTTAATACACATCCAGACCAAAACTCAAACTCTACATCAGAAATATAATAAACCCATAATTTTACCATCATATCCGATCAAATCCAGCCACAAAATTTTGATCTTTGCATGCTCATTACAAGAATTGCATACACAGCCAATAAAACCCATCACCCTCACATTCCAACAAATTCAGCCTTAAAGTTTGGATCTTTACATGCTGATTATGGCATAATAAAAATGGTACAATAAAAATCAACCTAACACAAATCTAGATCCAAAAATCAACACTTTTCACAAAAAAACAACAACAAAGTTTTGATCTTCACAAGCACATTCAACACCACATACATAAAAAAAAAAAAAAAAAAAAAATAAGGGTAGAAAATATACCTGGGCATCATGCCATCAGGTTGAATGCCATGTTCAAGGCAATAAAGCTCCCAGCATGAATTTCCCACTTGAATCCCAGCCTGTCCAATGTGGATACTTATGATTTCTCTCATTGCTTTGCCTTTTTCAAAATGCCCACAAAAACCCTAATTTTTCTTTCCCTTTTTCCTTGTTTAATGCACTCTGTCAAGTCGATTCGTTCGATCTAAATACCAGCGAATATGATTTTGTATTGTTAAATGCGATTCGATAAGAATTTGGAGTCCGATTATGCAACTGGCGCCACCATTTTTTTCTGGCCCGCTTTATCAGCAGGCTCTGTTAAATTTACATTCCTATCCTTATTTTATTTTACGCAAAAATATACTACAAGAGCTCCCACAATATACAAATATATGTATTTAATATAGACATTGACTCTCTATTATTTGCTCTTAAGATTTCACAGAAAATAATTAATTATTTAATTAATTGAAAATATTTTACCTTTTTTAATTTTTTTACAATAATGTAGATTTTGAATCAATTGAGGAAACAATTTATCCTAATTTTTTACTAGTAATTTATTTGGTAGAATTATTTTCAAGAACATTAGGTTTTTATATATATATATATATATAATATATATATATTATATATATAATATATATATATATATCTATATAAAAAGAGAATGGTGTTGGAGGGAAGAGTATGTATCCAACGGCTCTCTTTATGTGGCTTAATTGACGGCCCATATCATTTCATTGGTAATTGGAGGAAAGAGAGTGAATTGATTGATGGAAGGGTAAAAAAATTTCAAAAAAAAATATAAAGTTAAAATAAAATCATTTAATTCTGTAACACCGTACCGTAGGCACGGGTAAATACTGTAACTCCGTGCCGTAGGCACGAGCCAAATACTGCAACACCGTGCCGTAGGCACGGGCAAAAACTAGTATATATATATATAATGATTTTATATGTTAAATTTAGTCCCCCTTCCTATGACTTAGTATAAAAATCAAGCTTGTAAAAGAAATTCTCCTCAATTTCTCTGAGTAAGGAAATATCTCAAAATAAAAAGACCTTTAATTTCTATGAATTTTGTCTATCCAAATACGTTTATTTTATTAGAAAAAAAAAATATTACTTATACTAATTTCTAGTATAAATATTTATATATATTACTATTCAGGCTAAATTTTGAGTTAAAAACCTAAATGTCATTATATCTCAAGCTCACTCATCATACTTGCATCAAAACATGACTCATGGCATTCATCTGGCCCAAAATAATGCCTTGAGCCATTGTCCAGGCTCAACCAATGTAAGTGACGAGTATACACAAATGACCCACATGCATGGCTCATGAGCCCATGCACCCCTAAGGAGAAGAGGCTCATAAGGCACAAAAGCTTCCAAGAGCCCACGAGACTCAAAAGGTCTCCACCAGACCTTAATTATGCTACTTAATGTCCCGGTAGATATTGTCCACCAGTCTACACACGATTAATTTATTCTTAATAAGGAACATAAATATTTGGATCAAGACAAACTACAGACACGATGGTATAATCCAAGTACAACAGATATTACACCTAATCTCATATATATAGGTACTTCTAATTCAATATATACTCTACTACAATTTTCCTAAATAGGATTGGAATACGTCACTTCCAATGAATCCTAAACACACTAAATGGGCTACTACATAACTTATAAAAGGATATGAGGTCTAAGCGATTGGGGAAAAAAAAAGATTTATCCAAACTTTGGCACTCACACTCGAGTTTTAAAAGCATACATAACTCCATAAACATCAGCCTACCGCTCTCACGATAATCTACAAAGAACAAGATAACTTTTAACCTCGTTATTTCCATTCTTTCAGCTCGTCTACATCACTGACTTGAGTGTCGGAGTGCATACGATATCCACCACACCGGTGGGTAGTTACTCCACGCTCTTTCTACTTTTGTTTTGCAGGATTGATAATGTCCTCAACATACAAATTCTCGATTATAAGACGAAGACGAAATTCAGTGGCTACAATTATTATGGAGTGTTATTGATTCGAAAATATAAGAAAGGGAAAAATTCTTTTTATTGATACATTGCAATATGTAAAAAAAATAAATAAATAAATGCTGGGTACTTGTATTTTTTAAAAAATTATAATGAACAACTACTCTACCACTATAAATATTTCACTTAAATTTGGAACCATTTTATTATTTTCATTTTGATTTTCGTAAAAGTAAATAATTGCCTTTAAATGCTAATAAAAATGAATTAAATATATTTATTAGGGGTAAAATAGGAAAGTGGAATGGCGGGCCACAGTGGGTCTTGTGCGCGGCGGAAAACTACCAAAATTACACTTTTGTGAGCTGTCGTTAGTTGCCAATACTTGTGAAAACCGGACGGTCTAACGTCCGGTCCGGATAATAGCTATGATCAGATAAATTATTATTGAAATATATTAGGGGTGAGCAAAATCAGTTTCGGTTCCAGTTCCGTATAGAACCGGAACTACCCGGAAAAATTCGGTTCCGCACTAAGTGAAATCAGAACCTACCCAATTAAACAGGATACCTTATTATTCGGTTCCAATCTGGTTTCGGTCCGGTTCCGGTCCGATTCCGAATTACCATATTTTAAAATATTTTAATGAAAACTACATTCCAATACGAGTCTGTAGGAAAAAACGGGGACCAAATCAGAGTGCGGAAGCTCAAGAATGAAGAAAATGAAGTTTTAGACTCTTAATGCTCGTCAGCCTCATTACCCTTTTTGTTTTCATTTACAATTAGGCAAGTTATCAGTGCATTGAGTTGCCTAGTTGTGAAACATTGGGTATGCTATGTTTAAAGTTTAATCAAAGTAAATTAAAAAAATAAATGGACAATCAATGAGAAGAATGATACCGTTTCATTTAATCTATCTACATCATCTGTCAGCTCCTCCATCTGTTTGTAGAGTCCTGCAAGCAACAACATAAAAATGATCAAATGGATGATATATTACAACAAAAAATTTGTGCCACTAACCTTCAAATTCATTTATAAGTTCTGCATTTTGAGATTTTTGCAAAGCAAGTTTCAATGACAATTGATGCGTCTGCAGACCAACATTCAGAAACACAGCAAGTAAAAGAAACAACAGCTATATTTTCCTCCAGTTCCTTCACTTTTTTGTCCTTCTCCTCAACCAAATTCTAGTATTGTGGAATCAAAGAGACCATTAACATGATGAGCAAATGCCAAATAGCAGACAAAAACAAGCACACAGAGGTTCAAATTTTTTGACTGCAGCTACCACTCAAATAGTAGTGAAACCGGTTCTATATTCGATTCCAAAAACCGGTTCCATGGTCCAGTTCCGGTTCCGATCATTTTGGAACCGGAACCTACCCGGATAAAATCGGTTCCTTCATTTTTGGAACCGGAACCTACCCGATTACAACCAGTTCCGGTTCCAAACCGGAAAATCGGTCTGGTTCCAACCGGTTTCGGGTAGACCCGGAACCGTTGCTCACCCCTATTGAAAATTGGTAAAAAAAAGAATTTTTTTATTTATTAATTATTTTGAGATATAAATATTAGTTATTTTATATCTCGAAATTTGTCGTATGTATAAAATTTCAAGACAATAAAGTAATAAATAACTGAAATAATAATAAAAATTTTAAAAAAGAATAAAATTTTAAAAAAGAATAAAAATATATTATTCGAAGGTCGGGTCAGGTGCGATTATCAAGCCCGTGACCCGACCCTCGAAAATCGGGTCGAGTCAGATTAACTCGAAAATGTATTATTGACTCGTAAAATTGAATAAGAATTAAGATATATTTATTTCTTTATTTGTCTTTGTTTTGTCAACTGGTGAAATATGATATCCAACTCAATTTTAACTTGTAAAATGTGAAGCCTTGTCATCCGTTGGATAAGGGACACGTGGCGCAATCCTTGCCGTTGTCCCAATTACATGTATTTGCTCATCCTATATAAAGGGCACTTAGGTTGAAAATTAGTGAGAGTTTTCATTATTTGTATTCCCTTGTTTTTGGCTAAGTGTTGAGCCTTATTTCCTAATCCAAGTTAGTGTAATTCTCAATTGGGAATTTGAGAGATTGTCACTTTTAGAGATTAGGGTTCTTTGTGAGATTTGGGGAATTACAATTGTAACGGATTCAAGATTCCGTGTGTAATCTTGAAATTGCTTAGTGCAGCGAGCTCCCTATTCCGGAGTTCAACGTGGATGTAGTCGGGAATCTTTCCGGCGAACCACGGTAAAAATCGTGCATTCTTGATTGATTGATTGACGAATATTGCGATAAAACTTAACAATTGGTATCAGAGCGTTTATCGATCCAGTGGGCCGATCAGATCTGTTGATTGAAGATCAAAAGCCCAAAGAAAAATCTGCTCTTCAATTGATCGGTGATTGCAAGTCCTTTGGCAAGCGGCAGCTCTTGTAAAATTAACAAGAATAAATCTTCTACATTGTTTTGTAAATTGAAGAACAGCCTCATTAGAAGAGCAGAGCAAATTGAAAAGCTCGGCCCAAAAACAAGAAGAAGAAGATCAAGAAGGCCCAAGAACTATCTTCTTGCATCTCGGCGGCAAAGACGCAGGGGCATCAAGTTTTTTTTTTTTAAATTCTTTGAAGGCCACGGCCGAAGACAAAAACAGGGGTAGCCGATTCAAAGAACAAGATCAGGGAAGAAGAACAGTCGTCTGAGCTGTTTATGATCAAGAAGCCCAAGACTTATCCTTCTTCACTTCTGCAAAGCAACAACCGAAGATCACGGCCGAAGAAACCCTAAATCTGTCAAAGAGGAAGACATGTCTGAGGTGCCGACTCGAGAACAAGATTCAAAGAAGCAGGGCAACAAGAACTCAATTGAAAGAGCAAGATTGAAGACGACGGCCAACAAAGACGCAAGGCAACAAGATTTGAAAAAATTGAAGAACAGAGACTGCAAATCAAGATCCCAAATCGGCTGGCCAAGAACATTGCTGCCGAGTAAGTCTGTGGGCTTGCCGATTAGGGCATCAAAGTGCTGCAAACCGATCTTGTGTTTGCTGAAGAAGTAATTGAAATTGTTGTTCGTTGGTGTGTGTTCTGTGGTATTGACCCCTTGAAGCAGTGTGTGTTTTTTGGCGTGCGTTCTGGTGTGAGTTGGCGCTAAGGTGTTTAGTAATTTGCTGATTAAGTGTCGAAGTCAATTGGGCTGTTGAATGAAATTGATTTTGTACTGACCGATTACTGCTTGGTTGCTCAACTGTGTGTTGCCAAATTGAATTGCTTCTGGGTGTGAATTGGCGAGAGTGTTAGGGCATTTGGGTGTGTCCTCTGTTGTCATTTGATTGAAGTTGGAATCTGAGAAATTCAGGTCTGTGAAAGTTGTAGTTTGGGTGAGTAATCTGCCGACTGTATTTGGGCAGATTGGTTGTGTTTTGCTGAATTGTGTTTGGGCTGAGTTGGGGAGCAATTGCCGAGGGTAACTACCAAGTGCGATTGAGGATTGTTGTTGAGTGTCTACTGTAAAAGAAAATAGAAATGTCGACCATGAGACTCGACATCGGCATCTTTGACGGGAAATGGGATTTCACTACTTGGAAAAAGAAAATGAGGGTTCTGCTTTCCCACCATAAGGTGGCTTTGGCACTGGAACCGGATCCAGAAAAGTGGCCAAAGATGGAAAAGGAAGCGAAGAACGAAATCCTGGAAGAGGCATATAACTTGATCTTCCTCCACTTGGGAGATTCGGTCATCAGGAAGGTTGATGGAATGGACACTGCCATTCAACTCTGGGGTAAACTCGAATCTCTTTATTCTGTTATTTCTGCACCAAATTTAATGTTCTTAAAAGGAAATTTGTTTAATTACAAGATGGATACTAGTAAGTCGATTGATGATAATTTGGATGAATTCACGAAAATGACTCAAATCCTTAAAGGAACTGACCAAGCCCTAGGAGACTCTAGCGAAGCTATGATCCTTTTAAATGCATTACCGGAAGAATATAGTGTCGTTAAGAACTCTCTACAGTACACAGGAGTTGTACCTAGGCTAGACTTGGTGATATCTGGTATAAGGGCTAGAGAGCTAGAACTTAGAACCAGTAGGAGAGGAGGAGCGAACTTATTCGTGAAAGATAAAAATGAAAGGAAATATAATGGTCCGAATAATCATCAGAATAATCATCAGACTAATAACCAAGAACCTAAATGGAAGAAAAAAGATAAAACATGATAAGAATAAGGATAGTGACAAGAAGTGCTATCATTGTGGAAAGATGGGACACCTTAAAAGAAATTGTTATAAGTTCATTAGGGAACAGGAAAATGAAGGCAGCGCCACTGTGGCTGCCGAAAAGGAGTCGATGTGCCTATCTGAGGCATTGACTGTGTGTAGGGATCACATTAGTAGAGAATGGATTCTAGACTCCGGGTGTTCTTTTCACATGAGTCCGTATAGAGACTGGTTTGTCAACTTTAGAAATTCAGATCAAGGCACTGTGTATATGGGTAATGACAATACTTGTAGGATACAGGGGGTTAGGGACATAACTCTTAAACTTCATGATGGTAAAGTTAGGATTCTTACTGACGTTAGATATGTACCTGACTTGAAACGGAACCTGATATCACTAGGAACACTAGATGAATTAGGTTTCACATATAAAGCACACAAAGGAAACATGCACATATCTAAGGGTAATAAACTGATCCTAACTGGTATAAAGAGAAATGGATTGTATGTCTTAAATGGCCAACACGTATTCTCGGATAAACCCATTTCTGCTTTAACTTCTAATGTTGATATGACTAATATAGGACACTTGAGACTTGGCCACATAGGCCAGAAAGGAATGCAGGTACTCAGCAAGCATGGACAATTTGGAAAGGACCAGTTGAAGCCACTTGAGTTTTGTGAGATCTGTGTGTTGGGCAAACAGCACAGACAGAGCTTCCCAACTGGAATTCACTTGTCAAGGCGAGTCTGGAGTATCTACATTGTGATTTGTGGGGACCAGCAAAGGTCCAGACACATGGGGGTAAGAAATATTTCCTCTCTATTGTTGATGACTACAGTAGGAAGGTATGGACATTCTTACTTAAATCAAAGGATGAAACTTTGACTAAATTTAAAGAATGGAAAGTATTGGTAGAAAATCAAACTATTAACAAAGTAAAAGTCTTGAGAACTGATCATGGCTTAAATTTTTAATACTGAGTTTGATCAATACTGTACGAGTGAGGGTATCCTAAGACATAGGACTGTTAGAAACACCCCTCAACATAATGGAGTTGCGGAAAGAATGAATAGAACCTTATTAGAAAAGATCAGATGTCTTTTATTTTCTTCCGAACTTCCGAGGGCCTTTTGGGGTGAAGCCCTCAATACTGCTACTCATTTGATTAACCTTAGCCCTAATAGTTCAGTTCAGTTTAAGACACCAGAAGAAATCTGGTCTGGTAGGGCTCATAAGCTTGCACACCTTAGAGTGTTTGGCTGTGAAGCTTATGCTCACCAGTCCGTAGGTAAACTTGAACCGAGGTCAATCAAGTGTGTTTTCCTAGGATATCAAGAAGGGACAAAATGGTATAGGTTATGGGAAAAGGGAGTCACCTGGAATCAAAGTCATAGTTAGTCGGGATGTTATATTCAATGAAATTTGTTTTCCTAATAAATCTACTAACAACAATGCAGGTGCCTTAGAAAAGGATCTAGCAGATTTTGATTTTGCAGGTGGAGCTCAGATGCAGGTGGAGCCAGGGACATCAAGGACCGCTGAGCAAGTTGGTGACATGTCAGGCACGGAGACATCTGAGGACACCCAGCCCATGAGAAATAACCCAGAGGAAAACATAAATGAAGTAGCAGAGATACAAGAACAAATTGAAGAGGACACAGTAGATCAACTGGATCATACTGAGCAGCATGATGAAACACCACAAGACACATTGGCCAACTACCAGCTAGCAAGAGACAGAAGTAGGAGGCAGGTAAGGCCTCCTACCAGGTATGACTACTCAACCAATGATTTGTATTTCTGTGCATTAATATCAAGTCATGAAATTAATGGGGTTGAGCATGTGTAGACATTGCATTTTTGCATATCATGCCCAATGACGAGCCTCGGAAGGAGGCACTACCTTTTCATGTCGTGGAAGTCGCAGAAAGCGGTCGTCGGAAAGGGAAAGTCAAGAATTGACGTTTTGTGGATTTTATTCGCTCGTTTGTTTCGGGTTCGTCGTCGCCTTTTCCATTTCAGAGTCATCCTTTGCTCGAAACCTTTTCCTCACCCATTCCTATCCTCTCTTCGACACATCACCCTGCCACCTTTTCCCAAATAATAAACCCAAAACCACCCATGCTACACGTGAATAGCCACCTTTAACCAAACACAAAACAACAAAGAAACCCATTTCACTACAACTCCCTCTGCCACCTTTCACCATTTTCAATAACAATAATTCCTCCACATTCACGTGAACCACCCACCTCATTCTTTCCAATCAACAAACAAACAATATCCTCCATGACCATTCTGCACAACCCATAACTTATCATTTCCCTCCACAATAACTCATCAATAACCCTCAATCAGTCCACTATAAGCCAGGCCAGCTGCTCTTCTCATCGGGACAGACACCCTTTTTCACGCACCACAATTCACCCTTCATGCAGCCAATTTCATAGCCACGGAGCAGCCCCTTCACCTCACTGCAGTTCACGCCACTCAGCCACCACGCCCTCACCTCACCTTCTCGGCAACTAACCCTCACTGCCAACAGACCTGCACCCTCACATAGCTAAAAAAAACACATGTAACCACCTTCATAAACCCACTGACTTTCACGGCAGTTGACAGCCCTCACATCTCCACTCAAACAGCCCCATCATGCCACAACCTGACTCTCGGCAATGAAAAAACCCTAAGACACCAGCAACTAACTGATTTCATCAGCCCTTCAACGCAGATACCTTACCCAAGCATCCCTCTGACTCTCGCCCAACCTCACTAAAAAACCATCACCCTTCAGCACTTAGCACTCTCAACGGAATCCTCACCAAATTGACCACTGCCACTGCCGAGAACTTAGCCTCCATAAGCACACACCTAGCGCCACATAAACTACCTCACATAACACAGAACTGGACACCCCCCTGAACCATTAAACCTTCACAAATCAACAGCCCTCTAGCAGGCCCTCTCACTCTCAGTCCTTCATTACGCTCACGCATACCTTCACCTCTCTCACGTCCCAGCTTCCCCTGAACCATTTGAAATCTCACAACAACAAAGACAAACCCTCAAGCAACCCTTCTTCTCGGCAGCAGCAACCTAAGCCATGAACCAAACCTTGGATCGACACACAAAACCCTAAACAGAACCCTTCTTCATGCCCCTTACATAACCTCTGGATCTCTCGCCTAAGCAGCCCCTGACCCACCCTCATCTCATCTTCTTCTCTCTCGCCAGCCCTCAACGACAGTTTCTGGCAGCAACGAAGACAACTCACTTAAAGCTCTTAGCCACTCCCCTTGGCTGATCATCATCCAACCTTCATGTAGCCGAGCTCCTCAAGCCACTGCCTTCATGCACAGCAAACACCCTTCACTGACATAGCCTCCTCACTGCCGCATAAAGCCTTCCCTGCATAGCCTCCTCACTGCCGCATAATCCCCACAAAACTGCCGTGAATAACTCACTGCCACATAAACCCTAAACCAGCCACTATCCTTCATACTTTTGTCCCCACAAACAGCTAATCTCAAAGCCAAAACACTGCCACCTAGCCTCACAGCCACGTGAAACCCTCTACCCATGCACACATGAATGAACAGCAAACAGCCTCCACAAACTGCCCACGTGACCAAAATTGACGTAAGGATAATTTAAGAGAGAGAATGAGAATTTGAATTAAAAAAACAGAGAGAAAAACAGAAGAAAACAGCGAGTGAAAACCTCGAGTGAATCAGAGAAAATGACGAGTGGAAATAACGAGTGAAACGGCAAAAACGGCAAGTTGAAACTGTGAGAATGGAGAAAACAGTAAACTGTAACCGCGGGTGAAAACAGTGAAAACGGCAGAAACAACGGATCCGTTGAAAACAGACAAAATAGCGGAAACAGCGAACCTGAGCAAAATAGCGAAAAAGCGCATTAGTGAGAACAGTGGAATGATAACCCTTCCGGCACCGCAGAACGCACTCCCGGACAGCGACTAAAAGGTAAGACCTGAGGGCACCCTTTGTTACTTTACTGTTACGGACGGGGCGTATTCGGTTGACGTCAGATACGTCTAATCGGGTATGCGAGGTCCTACATTAATAGTGGTCAAGTTACTGGCCCACATGTTTATTTTCGTATTTGTTATGTTATGAAAACTCATTTTCGAAGCATGTAAATTTAAATGTAAGATTTATTTTTATGAATGTGAATTAGGTTGAATTATCATTGTACATGTATGTTAAGTAGTTTTGATTAATATTGCACAAATCACAAACATTACAAGATGACATAAAGTAAGAGACCATTCCGAACCCAAAGGTTTGAGGTCTTCTCTTGCGAGGGGTGAGTGCGGCCTTAAATCTCATTTTCCCGGCTCACACCGGGTGGCGACTCCATGTTATTTCGTACTTCTCAACTAGGCCGCGAGTCTAGAACAACGTCGTCAGGTCCTGTTGTCTACAGTCTGGCGACTCCACTGGGGATATAGAGAATCGGCTCCGAAATGATATCTTATAATGTTTGTGATTTTTGTCTTAATTAATTATGACTACTATGTTTATGCTTGTGTTTTAGACTGTTGTCATTTGTGTTTATGTTTGTGTTTTGGACTGTTGTCATTTGGATTTATTTGGACTCTTTGTTAAAAGATATGAACTCGTTGTCGTTTAAACCGGGACAAGTTCATGTCCTTTTGATAATTAGGCCGAAATTTCTGAAATGCCGATGGGCCAGTTTGTGTTTGGGCCTTTTATCATTTGAAGTTATTTAGACATGTTATCGCAAAAATGCAAACCTGTTAGGTCTTTTCAACTGGAGCAAGTTTGCACCGCGCAATAATGTGATTAAATACTTTAAAATGATAACATGCCAATTAGTGTGAATTCTTTTATGAGCTTATTATTTCTATACATCATATGTCATGCATACATGCATCATGTTAACCTTTTTTGTCTTAGAAGCCATTATAGACTCTCGTTGGGTTAGGAAAGAAGAAAGATCCGTCAAAAGAATCGTCAACCAGAATAAGTGAGGCAGTCAACGAAGAATCCCGCCTGGATCAATTGGAAGCCAAGGTAGCCGAGATTTTTGAGCAGTTGCAAGTCCTGAACAATGATGTGACCAGTTTGACCGTGCCCTATACAGCTAGTAACAGAGACTTGTGCAACCAGAATGAAAAGATCATTGGGAAACCTTCAAAGACCGAGTCTACTTCCTCAAAGACTTCTCCTATCAGAAACAGACAACTCTCCAGTTTGAGTAAACCGTTGTCAAAAGATGTTTGAAAAACTGAAGATGCAATGAGAATAAGAGTTAAAGGGATAATTGTTGTTCTACCTCAGAAGTCTGGCACATAAAATCTCTGACTTTATATTTCAGCATTTGTCGGAAAAAATCAGATGACTGACACATTGGTGACACTAGCTGCGGCTTGAGAAAATCCAGAGAAATTGGTGATGGGACCACTTGTGCTGACAACTGCAAGCAAGCCGGTGTATGAGACATGAGAGATATCGGATGTGGAAGCCGATGACAGAAGGCCTTGGTATTATGATGTTCAGAGGTATCTGAAACATGGAGAATTCTCAGAAGAAATAAGCAGAAAAGACAGAAGATTGGGAAACAAGGCAATGAGACCACCAGATTTGGGAAATGAGGAATTCACCAAGTCAGGTCGACGTAAGCAGATTGAAACTGCACTTTGCTGAAAAAAAAAATTGAGCGGTCACCGAGGGAACAGATTTCAAACAGATGGGAACCATCAAGGGGCGACCGGGGACATATGGCGCCGAGGAGCACAATGAGGATCCAACCCATCACGAAAAGGGGGTATCTCTACACTTGCATACTTACATGCACACGTATTTATTCTGTTGTTTTGTATTTGCAGGTTTAAAGAAAAAAAAAGAAAGAGAGAAAGAAGAGAAAGCAGCAAAAATCAAAAAAAAAAAACGGCGAGCACAAAAAGACGACGGTGAAGCCACGATGACAGAAGAATTTCGGCCATGTCTGGCTGAAGACGATGAACAAAGGCGGAGCAAGGAAAGCAGCGAAGATCAAAAGCAGCAAGCACTAAAGACGACGGTGATGCCACACTGACAGAAGAACTTCGATCATGTCTGGCTGAAGACAATGAAGTTAATGCTGAAAGGGAGGCAACCTATGCAAGTTGCTGTGATTCATGTTTCATGTTCTTGTAAAATCTCTAATTTTGTGTTATTTTTGCAGGTGAAAGCAAAGGCGGAGCAAGTTAAGACAGAGGGATTGGTGCTTGGCAATCACAAGAATAGGAGATAATTCATTAATGGTGGCAGAAATCTATAACTGTTTGGACCATTCACGACATGTTGAAGTGGAAGAGATCCACAACTTTTTGACATTTTAGAACTTCCTTTGGTATTTTCTGTTATTTTCGTTAAAAGAATCCACAGCTTTTTGACGTATCATGATCTCCTTTGTTATTTTCTGTTATTTTCCTGGAACGAATCCACAACTTTTTGACATCTCACGATTTCTCTTGTTGTTTTTGCAGACATGATCCGATGGCCTTTCTTGACTTCTGATGACTTCTTTTGTGATTTAGCTAACCGTCATTCAGTGGAATATATTATTGCAATTATTATTCACCTCTTTTGCAGGTCTTATAAATTCAGCTCGGCATTGCTCTCCTCAACACATTCAAATATACATCCAAGTAAGAGAAAAAAAATGGAAGCTACTTCACAGCAGCGATTCAAGAGAATCTGTGTTTTCTGTGGATCCAACACTGGCAACAAACCTGAATTCACAGAAGCTGCTAGGGAATTGGGGCGAGTTATGGCTGAGAAAAACATACACTTGGTATATGGCGGTGGAAATATGGGAATGATGGGAACAGTATCAAAAGCCGTTCAGGATGGTGGCGGTCACGTTTTGGGAATCATCGCAAGGCCTTTGGCAGACGAGAAATTAATTGGACCAACAAACGGAGACGAACGTATTGTGCCAGGTATATCTGAACAAATTCGCGAAATGATCAGTGTTGCAGAAGCGTTCATTGCATTACCTGGTGGACTTGGTACATTCGAAGAGATATTTACAGTGGCGTCATGGGGACACTTGAACATTCACCGGAAACCCATTGGACTGCTTAATATTGGGCACTTCTTCGATTTTCTGTTTGTGTTTCTTTCAGAAGCCAAGAGACACGAGTGTGTCACTAAATCTGTGGAAGACATTTTCCTGACGGCAACAAAGGCCGAAGAGTTGATTGATCAGATCCTGGCTTTTGAGCCGAAGCTCGACCCCATCCTCTCCATATTGGACTGGACTGACAGTGATCCAAGCAAGAAGCGCAGACTGGACATTGATCTGAATCGATGAGGTTCCCTCCTGACCAGGTATTCTAAGGCATATATTGAAAGTTTGTGTTTTATTTGAAAAGTTTGTATTTTATTTTAATTGTTAAAAAATGAGTGAAAAAAAAATGAGTGAGAGAAGTCTTTGATAGACAGACGTATGTCCGATGATGACATTGCATGCTGTAGGGAGAAACCCTAGAAACAAAAAGTGCGAGACGCGCTCTCATCCAATACTTTGAATGGATTGATCTCAGATTAGACTCCTAAGCACTTGATTACGGGATCCTAGCAGTGGAAGCCTGAGTGGTTAGTTAGGTGACTAGTTGAAGAGATGATGAATCGGTGAATGACCGTTTGCCTGAATGTCCACACTTGTTTACCTATGCTATGATATATGATATGGTTGGAAATAAAAAAAAAATGTGTCTCTGAAAAAAAAAAGACCGCCTATAACCGATAAGCGTGAAGCTACCCATGGGCGAGTATTAGGACCACCATGAGGAGAAATGCTACCTTAAAGGGTAGGTGTGTCAGAAAAAGAAAGGAAAAAAAAAAGAAAAAAAAAAGAAAAAAAAAAAAAAAAAGAAAGAGACAAAAAAAAAAAAAAAAGCTGAAGACCATATCATGTTGAGTATGCTGAAGTAATCACAGAATGTGATTAAGACATCCAGGTTGGTTAGACCCACTGGTTCGATTCTCTGAAACGAAATCACCAAGTTGGCTTACTTAAGGACTAAGCTGCGAAAGAGCCTTGGCACGCACACACATGGAGTCTAACTCAGATCACCCGTTCAGATGATTGGATTTGAGTATGTCGAGTACTTTGAAGGTTCTTCGGTTTCGACGCGAAAGCATTCGTTGAGGATAAGATATGTCTATCTATCAAAGATTATCTCGTGAGAAGTGATGTAATGTGTGAAATAGAATATCATGTCAGCTTAGGGGCGAGGCCTCATATTAGCTTGGGGGCGAAGCCCCACATCAGTATCAGTTTGAAGGCGAGGCCTATCTCAACTTGGGGGCGGGGCCCACATCGATTCAGTATCAGTATCCGCCGCGTATTGCATTCTGAGGGCGGGGCCCATATCAGTTCATGATCAGTATCTGCCGGGTATGGCACTCTGGGGGTTGCGGCCCACATCACTTCAGTATCAGCCGGATATGGCATTCAGAGGGCGGGGCCCACATCAATTTCAGTTTCAGCCGGATATGGCGTTCAGAAGGCAGGGCCATCATCAGTCAGATCAGTTTCTGTTGGGAATGGCATTCTGGGGGCGAAGCCCCATATCAGATTAGTCTCTGCCAGGAATGACATTCAGGGGGCGATGCCCCATTCCACATCGGTTTCAGTTTCAGTTTTTGCCGGGAATGGCATTTTGTGGGCGAAGCCCCATATTATTTCAGTATCAGTTTCTGCCGGGAATGGCACTCCGAGAATGGAGATCGGTTCAGGAATGGACCACAGCGGTAACAGTTCGGGAATGGACTTCATCATATCATATCACAGCAACACTCCGAGAATGGGGATTTAGTCCGGGAATGGACAGCTTGAGAATGGCACGTCGGGAATGGCACTCTGAGAATGGAGATTTAGTCCGGGAATGGACAGCTCGAGAATGAGCACGCCGAGAATGGCACTCCGGGAATGGAGATCGGTTCGGGACACGGTGACAGTTCGGGAATAGACTTCATCACATCAGCATCAGTCGAGGGCCGAGGCCCATTTCAGTTTCAGTTGTGGGGATGAGTCCCAAGGCCGAGGCCCACATCAGTATCAGTTGCGGGGATGAGTCCCAGGGTCGTGACCCATATCATCAGTATAGTTTCAGGGATGAGTCCCAGGGCCGAGGCCCACTTCAGTTTCACTTTCAGGGATGAGTCTCGGGGCCGAGGCCCACTTCAGTTTCAGTTATGGGGATGAGTCCCAAGGCTGAGGCCCACGTCACCATCAGTATCTGTTGTAGGGATGAGTCCCAGGGTCGACGCCCACATCATTATCAGCAGCATCAGGAATGAATCCCAGGGTTGAGGCCCACATCGGCATCAGTATCAGTTTCGGGAATGAGTCCCAAGGATTGAGGCCCATATCAGCTTGGGAGCGAGGCTCCACATCAGTATCAGTTTGGGAGCGAGGCTCCACATCAGTATCAGATTGGGAGCGAGGCTCCACATCAGTATCAGATTGGGAGCGAGGCTCCATATCAGTATCAGTTGGGAGCGAGGCTCCATATCAGTGTCAGTTGGAGGCGAGGCCCATATCAGCTTGGGGGCGAGGCCCCATATCTTTATCAGTCTGGGGGCGAGGCTCCACACCATATCAGATTGGGAGCGAGGCTCCACATCAGTATCAGTTTGGGGCGAGGCCCATATCATATTAGCTTGGGAGCGAGGCTCCACATCTTCATCAGCTTGAGGGCGAGGCCCATATCAGCTTGGGAGCGAGGCTCCACATCATCATCAGCTTGGGGGCGAGGCCCATATCAGCTTGGGAGCGAGGCTCCATATCATATCAGCTTGGGAGCGAGGCTCCACATCTTGATCAGCTTGGGGGCGAGGCCCATATCAGCTTGGGAGCGAGGCTCCACATCATCATCATTGGGGGCGAGGCCCATATCAGATGGGAGCGAGGCTCCATATCATATCAGCTTGGGGGCGAGGCCACATCAGCTTCAATATCAGTTTGAGGCGATGCCCATATTATCATGAGGGCGAGGCCCACATCAGCTTCAGTGTCAGTTTGGGGGCGAGGCCCATACCAGTATCAGTTTGGGGCGAGGCCCATGTTAGTATCAGTTTGGGCGAGGCCCATATCAGTATCAGTTTGGGCGAGGCCCATATCAGTATGAGTTTGGGGCGAGGCCCATAACAGTATCAGTTTGGGTGAGGCCCACATCAATATCAGTCTTGGGGCGAGGCCCACATCAGTACCAGTTCAGGGTCGAAGATCCATTACATCATCATTTCGAGGGCGAGGTCCCTATTGTCAGCGGTGTTGGGTCGAGGTGCCCCCGTTGTCTGTTGTAGTTCCGGGTCGAGGTGCCCAGGGTCGAGGGCCCACTACATCATCATTTCAGGGCGAGGTCCCTATTTGTCAGCGGTGTTGGGTCGAGGTGCCCAGGGTCGAGGTGCCCCCGTTGTCTGTTGTAGTTCCGGGTCGAGGTGCCCAGGGTCGAGGACCCACTACATCATCATATTCAGGGCGAGGTCCCTATTGTCAGCGGTGTTGGGTCGAGGTGCCCAGGGTCGAGGTGCCCCCGTTGTCTGTTGTAGTTCCGGGTCGAGGTGCCCAGGGTCGAGGACCCACTACATCATCATTTCAGGGCGAGGTCCCTATTGTCAGCGGTGTTGGGTCGAGGTGCCCAGGGTCGAGGTGCCCCCGTTGTCTGTTGTAGTTACGGGTCGAGGTGCCCAGGGTCGAGGACCCACTACATCATCATATTCAGGGCGAGGTCCCTATTGTCAGCGGTGTTGGGTCGAGGTGCCCAGGGTCGAGGTGCCCCCGTTGTCTGTTGTAGTTCCGGGTCGAGGTGCCCAGGGTCGAGGACCCACTACATCATCATTTCAGGGCGAGGTCCCTATTTGTCAGCGGTGTTGGGTCGAGGTGCCCAGGGTCGAGGTACCCCCGTTGTCAGTTGCAGGTATTGGGATGCGTCCCAGGATCGAGGTCCCCTGCAGCATTAACTCAGTTCGAAGCAGCAGGTAAGTCAGGTGGCAGCTGGCGAGCCAGGTAAGAAAAAATGCATTGCACGTAACTTTGATAAAATTGTCATTGTCACACACTACACAAGTCCCATCAAAGTGGGGGCGACTGTAGACATTGCATTTTTGCATATCATGCCCAATGACGAGCCTCGGAAGGAGGCACTACCTTTTCATGTCGTGGAAGTCGCAGAAAGCGGTCGTCGGAAAGGGAAAGTCAAGAATTGACGTTTTGTGGATTTTATTCGCTCGTTTGTTTCGGGTTCGTCGTCGCCTTTTCCATTTCAGAGTCATCCTTTGCTCGAAACCTTTTCCTCACCCATTCCTATCCTCTCTTCGACACATCACCCTGCCACCTTTTCCCAAATAATAAACCCAAAACCACCCATGCTACACGTGAATAGCCACCTTTAACCAAACACAAAACAACAAAGAAACCCATTTCACTACAACTCCCTCTGCCACCTTTCACCATTTTCAATAACAATAATTCCTCCACATTCACGTGAACCACCCACCTCATTCTTTCCAATCACAACAAACAAACAATATCCTCCATGACCATTCTGCACAACCCATAACTTATCATTTCCCTCCACAATAACTCATCAATAACCCTCAATCAGTCCACTATAAGCCAGGCCAGCTGCTCTTCTCATCGGGACAGACACCCTTTTTCACGCACCACAATTCACCCTTCATGCAGCCAATTTCATAGCCACGGAGCAGCCCCTTCACCTCACTGCAGTTCACGCCACTCAGCCACCACGCCCTCACCTCACCTTCTCGGCAACTAACCCTCACTGCCAACAGACCTGCACCCTCACATAGCTAAAAAAACACATGTAACCACCTTCATAAACCCACTGACTTTCACGGCAGTTGACAGCCCTCACATCTCCACTCAACACAGCCCCATCATGCCACAACCTGACTCTCGGCAATGAAAAAACCCTAAGACACCAGCAACTAACTGATTTCATCAGCCCTTCAACGCAGATACCTTACCCAAGCATCCCTCTGACTCTCGCCCAACCTCACTAAAAAACCATCACCCTTCAGCACTTAGCACTCTCAACGGAATCCTCACCAAATTGACCACTGCCACTGCCGAGAACTTAGCCTCCATAAGCACACACCTAGCGCCACATAAACTACCTCACATAACACAGAACTGGACACCCCCCTGAACCATTAAACCTTCACAAATCAACAGCCCTCTAGCAGGTCCTCTCACTCTCAGTCCTTCATTACGCTCACGCATACCTTCACCTCTCTCACGTCCCAGCTTCCCCTGAACCATTTGAAATCTCACAACAACAAAGACAAACCCTCAAGCAACCCTTCTTCTCGGCAGCAGCAACCTAAGCCATGAACCAAACCTTGGATCGACACACAAAACCCTAAACAGAACCCTTCTTCATGCCCCTTACATAACCTCTGGATCTCTCGCCTAAGCAGCCCCTGACCCACCCTCATCTCATCTTCTTCTCTCTCGCCAGCCCTCAACGACAGTTTCTGGCAGCAACGAAGACAACTCACTTAAAGCTCTTAGCCACTCCCCTTGGCTGATCATCATCCAACCTTCATGTAGCCGAGCTCCTCAAGCCACTGCCTTCATGCACAGCAAACACCCTTCACTGACATAGCCTCCTCACTGCCGCATAAAGCCTTCCCTGCATAGCCTCCTCACACGCCGCATATCCCCACAAAACTGCCGTGAATAACTCACTGCCACATAAACCCTAAACCAGCCACTATCCTTCATACTTTTGTCCCCACAAACAGCTAATCTCAAAGCCAAAACACTGCCACCTAGCCTCACAGCCACGTGAAACCCTCTACCCATGCACACATGAATGAACAGCAAACAGCCTCCACAAACTGCCCACGTGACCAAAATTGACGTAAGGATAATTTAAGAGAGAGAATGAGAATTTGAATTAAAAAAACAGAGAGAAAAACAGAAGAAAACAGCGAGTGAAAACCTCGAGTGAATCAGAGAAAATGACGAGTGGAAATAACGAGTGAAACGGCAAAAACGGCAAGTTGAAACTGTGAGAATGGAGAAAACAGTAAACTGTAACCGCGGGTGAAAACAGTGAAAACGGCAGAAACACGGATCCGTTGAAAACAGACAAAATAGCGGAAACAGCGAACCTGAGCAAATAGCGAAAAAGCGCATCAGTGAGAACAGTGGAATGATAACCCTTCCGGCACCGCAGAACGCACTCCCGGACAGCGACTAAAAGGTAAGACCTGAGGGCACCCTTTGTTACTTTACTGTTACGGACGGGGCGTATTCGGTTGACGTCAGATACGTCTAATCGGGTATGCGAGGTCCTACATTATAGTGGTCAAGTTACTGGCCCACATGTTTATTTTCGTATTTGTTATGTTATGAAAACTCATTTTCGAAGCATGTAAATTTAAATGTAAGATTTATTTTTATGAATGTGAATTAGGTTGAATTATCATTGTACATGTATGTTAAGTAGTTTTGATTAATATTGCACAAATCACAAACATTACAAGATGACATAAAGTAAGAGACCATTCCGAACCCAAAGGTTTGAGGTCTTCTCTTGCGAGGGGTGAGTGCGGCCTTAAATCTCATTTTCCCGGCTCACACCGGGTGGCGACTCCATGTTATTTCGTACTTCTCAACAAGGCCGCGAGTCTAGAACAACGTCGTCAGGTCCTGTTGTCTACACTTTCTGTATGTGATTTCATTTATTTATTTATGCATTGTTATTTAGTGCGTATGGGCTAATTACGTCGGATTAAAGGTCCCCCATTTGAGGAAAATGCCTAAGGGCAGCCTTTACCATAATATTTTGCCGCGCCGGATGAGGTACGCTTGGTTGGATATGAAATATGTCCAATCGGGCATACGAGGTCCCATATAGATGTCGGCCAAGTCTCTTGGTCGCATCTCTTTTATTATTCCGTTATTTACTTTATGTATGAGATTTCATTATTTATTCATGCATCATTATTTAGTGCGCATGGGCTAATTACGTCGGATTAAAGGTCTCATATTTGAGGGAAATACCTGAGGGCAGCCTTACCACGATATTTTGCCGCGCCGGATGAGGTACGTTTGGTTGGATGTGAAATACGTCTAATTGAGCATACAAGATCCCATATATATGTCGGAAAAGGCTATTGGTTGCATCTCTTTCCTTCTAATTTTGTTATTCACTTTTTTGTTTGTTATTTTTCATTTATCACTTCGTATTCTTTCTATGTTAATGCTTGAGTGTTGCCTCTCGAGGTATATCGGATGGAAACCCAGACATAAATTCTGTAGCCGAATTCGAATGGACGGTAGTGTGGTCTGTACTTGGGATACAACTGCACGTACCGCTTGAGAAATATTCACGCACGTGTTCATGCCATTATAGATACAACTTTGGTAATCTCGTTCGAACGCGTTCCCGAATGCTACATGAACACGCATGCAGTGGACATGCCTTTTTTTTATCCTATTTCATGCATCTTTGCCTCTTTGGGTATTCCTTTTGCATTACGTACTTAATTATCTCTCTTTATTATTAATGCTTGATTGTTGTTATTTATTTACATTCTCGCGCTTCTTTGTTTAATAATGTTTGTAGAATTATACATTTGCTTTCATTTTCTATTTACGTCTATGGGTGTGCAAACTTGTGTGTTGTTTAAATTATCTTGCATGTGCTGCATAAGACTTGGTTATATTATTGCATAAATCTGTTCATTACAATTGGCATAAGTAAGGGACCATTCTGAACCCAACGGTTTGAGGTATTCCCTTGCGAGGGGTGAGTGCAGCCTTAAATCATTTCCCAGTTCACACTGGGTGGCAACTCCTTTATTCTCCGGTTTAGTCCCCCGGGGGCTACTCCGTACACCCGATGGGCCGCGAGCCCGGACAGCGTCGCCTATCTCTGTACCATATCTACTGTCTAGCTACTCCATTGGGGATAGAGAATCAGCCACGAAATAATGCCTTGTAATGCTTGTGGTTTTTGCTTTATTTAACCTAGTGTAGGCACTGTATTTTGCATATACGTCCTGATGATGAGTCTCGTACGGAGGCACTAATCTTTAGGTTGTGGAAGTCGCAGGAAACGAATGTCGGAAGGGGAAATTCAGAATAAGTATGTCATCGGATTCAATTCACATGTTCACTGCTTTCGTTCGTGCTGCGTTCGTGAACACGTTTGAACGTCAAGCAGTTTGTGGGTGTTCGTGTAGCGTTCGAATCGGCGTTCGAACGGTGTCGGTACTTCTGGTTTTGTTGCTAGCCGCACGACCCAAGCCCATTTAGCCCACCAAAACCCACCCAAAAATAATTAAAACATTTAAAACATGTCACAAATTAAAATAGCATCCTTCCTAAATTAAACAAATCAAATATATAATCTTCTTAATTAAGCCAAGTCATGTCCCCAATTAACTAGATATTTTCCTTGTGAAACACTAATTAGAAATATTCCCCCCATAATTACTTGATCCCATTCCTATTCAAACAAGAGAAACCCTAGCCTTCGTCTATAAAAGAAACACAAATCCAACCTTAGAACCCCTAGCTCATTCTCACAAAAACAGAAAAGAAATAAACCTCAGATATACGCCCAAGACAACAAGAACAAGCAAACAAATAATCATCTTCTCCTCCTCTCTAAAAACCGAATACTCACACATCAAAAACACCAAACTACACCATAACATCGCGCCGAAAACACTCTCATTTACATCACTGAAACAGTCCCCAAATCGCAGCACTCCATTCACCGAAAACATATGCCCAAACCATAGCTTAACCACCGAAAATCACAGCCCAAAACAATCCCTGCAGTGACCGCAAAACATCAGCCCCAATACTCCCTTAAAGAATGCCAAAATAGTCCCTTAATACAGTGAAAATAGTAACCAGAAAATACAGCAAAACAGCAGCAAAACGGAGTAAAAACAGCAGGAAAACGGAGGAAATGACAGCTCAAAACAGCAAAGCAGCGAAACGAGAGCAGTGTGTTGGATAATTATGACCCATAGCATCACTATTTGTACAAATCACGGTGTTGTTGTACAAATTAACTATGTGACAAAATAGATTGCACTCTTATCATTTGTGATTAGATCACCAAGATATATAAAAGATAAGAGGTCCCTGTGATTTGTTCCTGGATTGAGAATGATATGAGACAGTATCAGTCCACGAAGGATAAATCATTAAATATCCCTAGTCAGAGCATTATCGAGATTGGACATCGATAAATGCGTAAAAGACTAGTATTACACTTGTGCGCGTTGTGAGAGCACAAAGGCATAGTTCTCATATATTTTGGTATAGGATACTCATGCAAGTGTAATAGGAGGTTGTGTTTTACCGATGGTACGGGAAACAACTTCCCTCTGGATAGACCCCGCGGAATCCCATTGGTAGTATGACTATGTGTCTATGGGAGTCTGTAATCAGGGTAGGTCTATTTGGTCTTAACCTGAGACTTGCACCGCTAATACTTGCGACAATCAATATTCTTTGGTTACGGTCATCCAGGACTTTAACAGGTTCTGTGTACGCCAATGCTGGGTATATTGAGAATCGTAGTGTATTGGGTGTGATGTTAAGATAGAAGTATCACTCTAGTCATATGGAGATGATGGTCACATAGTATACGGAACTCGTTCTCTTAAATGCTCGAGCTATCGGGATATTATGACTAGGTCATGTATATCCGATTATAGAGACTAGTTACCAGACATCTGATATGTGCTTCGTACGGGGCAGACACAATTCCAGCCCCAGGCCTAGCACGTGCACATCCGATACTGGATCGCCATACACAATACTACGGTATACTACGCTTGATATAGATCACATATTCCTATAAGGATATTTCTGGAGAATTGGGTAGGCATGGCACTTTGCTAGAAGCCAACCTTGTCTTGTAAATCGGTACAAACGTAGTACTAGGTACTTACGTGTTCGGATAGTCCGACGACCATATTTACTGCCAACATATCTGGGGATCTCATGGGTCTCTTCCCGAAGATTCACCGATGATGTATGACTCGCACTTTAATTAATCTCGGATTAATTTGATGAGAGAGAAAATTAATCTGGGATTAATTACGGAGATATTTTATCTGGGATAAAATATTAATTAAGAGAGAGAACGATTAATTTGGAATTAATGGATAAAATAATATATTCGATATATTATACGAAATTGGATTTCGACGCGAAATTGAAATTAGATTTCAATTCGGGCGAATGAGTTAATTTAGAATTAATTCGTTAGCGACGTGAATAGTGATTTCACTAGGTATAATCATTTAATTACGTCGCAACCGAAAATTTGTTAATTTGGAATTAGCGAACCCGAGCCTGAGTGTGTTTGCGAGCGCATTCGCATTTCGAATTCGAGTGCGGCACGGAAGTCACATCAAGCGTCAAATCGCTAGTCACATCAAGCGTCAAATCACATGTCACTTTGAGTGATGTGACTATTTGATTGATTGATTTAGTGATTGATGTGGTAGTTGAAAAACATTAATTGTTTTTGCTTTTTGACTTTTTGGTAAATGAAAAAGGGTTTTTGGTATTTGATTTTGGAAATCAAATATATAAAATATTTTTTGTATTCCTTCTCTCTCTCCACACTTAAGGTTTCTAGGAAACCTTATCTTCTCTCCACTTCTGCCACGGCTTTGAGTCGTTTCTTCTTCTTCTTCTTCAAGATCTTGGCTTGGCCGTGAGAAACAAGGAATAAGATGAAGTTCTAGCACACAAATGGGTTAATACAAAGGTGATAGGGCAGTGAACACATGTGCATGGAATCGTTTGTGAAGCTTGAAACTTGGAGCTTCAATGGAGGTCATCAATGGCCGAATCTTGGAGGAGTAAAAGAGACCAAAACCGAGCAGTCCACTGCAAGGAGAAGCCACTGCCGAGCTTCAAGGAGGGCTGAAAAGGCTTGTGTTCTTCATAGCATCCAAACCGATCATTGTAAGTATGTTTTCACCATTCTCCTTTGTGTATTCACATGCTTTTTTTGTGCTTGATTTCATTCTTAGGACCTAATTAGAAACCAACACAGTGAACCAGTGAACCGGAGGAGTTGCGGAGCATCAACCCTTCCGACGGCCGTGTAACGTACTTTCGAGAGACGACCTAAAAGGTTAGACCTGAGGGCACCCTTCTTATTTATTCTCATATTTTTTGTTGTTTATTGGAATTCCTTCTCATGAGAGTCGTTTGTTGATATATGTTGTGGTCCTTGGATGAATGGAATATGTGTTCTTTCTTGTGGTATATCGGATGGAAACCCGGACATAAATTCCATAGTCGAATTCGAATGGACGGTATTGCGGTTTGCACTCGGGATACAATGCCACGTACCACTTGAG
The DNA here is from genome assembly GCA_019454045.1 of Zanthoxylum bungeanum. NCBI lineage: Eukaryota > Viridiplantae > Streptophyta > Magnoliopsida > Sapindales > Rutaceae > Zanthoxylum > Zanthoxylum bungeanum. The sequence continues at coordinate 110,897 of SKCR01016321.1, read as the reverse complement.
ATATTCATACATTTCGTTTCATCCAACCTTGTATTCGAGCATGATTGGGTTGCTAGTATGTTATTTATTTTTTTAAGCATGATTTAATCGTTAATATGCTATTACTTTCTGCATTTTACTTTCTATGCATTGTGATGTAATGCGCATAGGCTTAGTATGTTAGTCTAAAGGTTCTCAATTTGAGGGGAGAAAAGTCCAAAAGGCTACCTTTACGAAAATACTTTGCCGCATCGGATGAAGTGTGTTTGATTGAATGTGAGATACGTTTAATCGGATATACGGAAGTCCACATTATTGTCTCATTCATTTGTATGCATTGTGATGTAATGCGCATGGGCTTAGTATGTTGGTCTAAAGGTTCTCAATTTGATGGGAGAAAAGTCCAAAAATCTACCTTTGCGACAATACTTTGCCACACCGGACGAAGTGTGTTCGATTGAATGTGAGATATGTTTAATCGGATATATGGAATTCCACATTATTGTCTCATTCATTTTTATGCATTGTAATATAATGTGCATGGGCTAACTAGGGTGGATTAAAGGTCCTCTATTCGAGGGAAATGACTAAAGGCTACCTTTGGCACGATGTTTTGCCGCGCCTTTTATTATGTCATTTACCCTTTGCATATCATTTCTTTATTTATGCATGCATTGCATTCTTGTGCGCATGGGCTAACTAGGGTGGATTAAAGGTCCTCTATTCTAGGGAAATGCCTAATGGCTACCTTTTCCACTATGTTTTGCCGCGCCGGACAAGGTGCACCCGATTAAATGTGAAATGTGTTCCATCGGGCACACGAGGTCCTACATTGTGTATTTGTTTAACCATATATATGTTTGTGTCATTTCGGATGCCATTTTTGGCAATCTCATTCGAACGTGTTTCCAAACGCTACATGAATGTATGCATTATGTCTCATCTAGTTCGAACGCATTTACGAACGCTACATGAGCGAATTGCATTTTGTCTTATTTCCATTCGAATGCGTATCAAAATGGTACTCGAACGCTTGTATTCTGTTTACCGTTCGAATGTGTTTACGAATGCTACTCGAACGCACATGCATTTTATTGTATCATGCATCAGGTCTCATCCCGTTTGAACGCGTTATCAAATGCTATATGAACGCGGACATTCTGGTTATCATTCGAACGCGTTATCAAAGGCTACTGGAAAGCTTGCATTCTGTTTATCGTTCGAACGTGTTATCAAACGCTACTCAAACGTTTGCATTCTGTTTACCATTCGAACGCTTTTATGAACGCTACATGAACGCGCACACACTGGACAGATTCCTTTATCATGTTTCATGCATGTTTGTTCCCCTAGTCATTCCCTTCCCCATCATATGTTTAGTTAGCTCTCTTCAATATTTATGCACTTAATTGCCTCTCTTTAATATGCATGCTTGTACAATGATTGTTTATTTGCGTCTCTGTGTTTATCAATATAATGTGTATATGAAATTATATGATTGCCGTTATTCCAATTTATGCATGAACTTAGAAGTAGATTATCCTTGGAAATATATGTTGCTTATGCTTGGTTAGATTATTGCACAAATCATATCATTACAAGTGGCATAAGTAAGGGACCATTCTGAACCCAACGGTTTGAGGTCTTCCCTTGCGAGGGGTGAGTGCGGCCTTAAATCATTTTCCCGGTTCACACCGGGTGGCGACTCCATGTTATTTCTCCGATTTAGTTCCCCCGTGGGCTATTCTATACTCCCAACCGGGCCGCAAGCCCGGGACAACATCTCCGATTTGTGTGTCCTACAGTCTGGCGACTCCACTGGGGATAGAGAATTGGCCCTGAAATAATTTCTTGTAATGTTTGTGATTTGTGCTTTAATTAACCGTGTTTACCGTGGGTTGAAAGGGGTTTGATAAAACGCACTTTTTTAAGGTTAGGAAATGGTTTGGTGTCTTCCCTCATTCACTACATTTCTATAAGGAAAAGTTGTGAAGACACCTAGATAATCATGTACTTGTAGCCTATCGTGATGGACTAATTTGGAGGACTCGTTGTTTATTCCTGTCACCAAGTGATAAGAGCCTAAGAGGCTTGGGTTTTTAAGAGAGTTTGCTCCACCCTCCCTCTGGGGAATCTACAACGGGAAATCTATTTGACAGTCAGTCACGCACCATAACTCGTTGGCACGTACCGTAAGGTATAAAAAAGGTGCACTCACTTGGTTGCTTGAACCCTTGAGTGGGGAGACCTAGTTGTGGGCAATCCTTCGCCAGTGATAGTCTTTATCCACACTCCCGCAAACCCACATGTAGACCGGAGTTGTATGACCTATAGCAACTATTTCATTGTGCTTGTGGACCATCCTCATTTGGATGCAGTTGGACTTCTTGTCAGAAATGCGAACTTGTTGGGGCATTAAACTGGGACGAGTTCGTATCATATGACAATTAGGCCAAAAGCTTCAGAAATGTCGATCGGCCGCTCTGTAGAAATTATTGCTTTATGTTTGAATTATCTCTTTATGCTTGGGACCATCATCATTTTGATGAAGTTGGTCCTCTTGTCAGAAATGCGAACTAGTTGGGCCATTTAAACTGGGACGAGTTCGTATCCTATGACAATTGGGCCAAAAGTTTCTGAAATGCCGATGGGCCATCCTGTGTTTGGGCTCTTTATCATTTGAAGTTGTTTAACCACGTTATTGCAAAGGTGTAAACTTGTTGGGCCTTTTCAACTGGGACAAGTTTACACCTTGCAATAATATGATTGAAGCTTTAAAATGACTATGGGCCGAATTATATGTTCCACACATCGCATGTATCTCATGTATACACACGTCATGTTAACTCTCTTGTGTTTTAAGAGCCATCATAGATATCATTTGGGGAAAAGGGAAGAATTGTTAAAAGACCGATAGCAAACATGAGCGAATCAGAGAATGAAACATCCCGTATGGATCAGTTGGAAACCAATCTCACCAAGGTTACTGAACAGTTGCAAGCCTTGACTGCTGCTATGGCCAATATGGTTGTGCCCCGTGCTGGGGGAAACTCTGAGAATGAGAGGTGTGAAGACCCTCCGACTAGATTGAATGATGATATTCCGGGTTTTGATGATGATATGGCTGAATATGCTGCGGGGAAAGTGGCAGGGTCTCAAGCTGAACTGCAGAAACTCTGAGATCAGGTAGAGTCGGTTACCCGTAAGATGAGGGGCAAACATGAAGACCTGCTAGATTATGAGGCAATGACCTTTGAAGAACAGTTGCTAGCTCAATTCAAGATGCCAGATATGGCCAGGTTCAATGGGAATGGGGATCCGAGGGTCCATCTCCGTCAGTATGTTTCAGTTATGAGTTCAGTGGGTTTATCCAAGCGTCAGGTTCAGAAAATGTTTGGGATGTCACTCGAGGGGGCACCCGTGGTATGGTATCACAACCTGGAGAGGAAGGTCAATGAGGATTGGAAGGAATTGGCAGAGGCCTTTTTGAAACAGTACGTCACAGATCTGGAGATCGACTTGTCACTCCGGGACTTAGAAAACACCAAGCAGAAGCCAGAAGAATGCTTCAAGGAATATGTAGACCGTTGGAGGAGCCAGCTTTTGAAAATGCAGACTCGCCCCTTAGAGAATGACCATATAAAGATGATTATCAAGGGTACTAAGCCCTCTATTTATGGCAAGTTGAGGAGGATGACTTCCAAGATTACTGATTTTCGACAGTTGAGGGAGACTGTCATGGATATTGAAGAAGAAGAAGCTGAGAACAGAAAGTTCTATAGCCTGAATAGGAGGCCCATTGGGGGACCATCAGGTACCAAGCCTGTTGCTGCTGAGATTGCTGCTATCTGAAACCGGCGTTTCTCCAACCTGGGCCATGACACTGACAATTGTGCCCGTCTCCGCCATGAAATCCAATACCTTATAGACTCCAAGAAGATACCCGACCCTGAAACATAACAGCCTAACACACACAAAACCCCCTGCCGAATTACCACTCTATCCCACCACTAACCTATATGATAAACTATGGCTTACCCGAAAGCCTTGTCCTCAAATCCTTTGACCACCAAGCCTTCTGTCTGGGAATTTGGGATAGCAGCAGCGAGGATGAAACAGAACAGGGGAAGAATTTCTGGGAAGATTTCTCCAGTAGTGATGAAGAGGTGGTAAGAGGAATGACACGCAGCGGGCGTTTCTACAGTGATACAGCTTAGAAGGGTAAATAAGTGTTGACGAAAGGCAGAGAAGTGTCTGAAAATATGGAGAATGCTTAGGGGGATGCATTGCTACACCAGTTGAGGAAGACACGGGCACAGGTTAGCATCTGGGAATTGTTGTGTTCGTCTCAGTAGCACATGTGGGCCATGGTTGAGGCATTGAGCAAGATAGTGGTGATGGAGGATGCCAACCCCGTGATGTATGTCAGATCAGTGCAAAAGGAAGCTTTGCAGATAATAACCTTTTCTGAGGAGGAACTCCCGGCTGAGGGAAGGAACCATAATAAACCTTTATTCATCAGAGCTGAAGTGAGGGGCAAGAAGACATCTTGTGTGATGGTAGATGATGGCTCATCCATCAATGTGTGTCCATTGAAGATTTTGGCGAAGCTGGGTATGAAGGCAACAGATCTGGATCCCTCCAGTATAACCATCAAAGCTTATGATGATAGCAAGCGAGGAGTTGAGGGTACCTTTGCCGCAGTAGTCAAGGTTGGCCCAATTGAGGATGAGGTTGAGTTCACAGTGCTGGATATCCCGGCTACTTTTACTTTGTTATTGGGAAGGCCGTGGTTCCACAAGCTTAGGGGCGTGCCCTCAACTCCGCATCAGGTTATTAAGTTTCCCTACAGGGGAGAGATTGTCACCATCCGAGCTAAAGTAGATAATGATCTGGCTGCTTTAGAGATATAGCTTTTCGCGAGGTTCCAGGTATAGGCACCTTTTAAGGAGTGGGTGGATCCTAAGGTGGCTAGGATCATGGAGAAGATGAAGTTCGAGCCGGGTAAAGGTTTGACATTGCCAAACTTTAAGAGGCAGACTACCCGGAGAGGGTTGGGATACATGTCTGATGAGGATAAGCCGAAAGCCAAGAAGAAATTGTTGAAGCTGATGGAATGCTTTGTGAAGGCAACGAGATATCAGGGAGAACCTGAACCGGTAGAAGTCAATGAGATTGTGGTGCCCGGGTTTGAGATCTTTCAGGAGGTGATAAGTGAGAAGTCACTGGCATCGAAAATTGTGAAGAGGAATAAGAGAAATGGGAAGAAGAGCTGATGAAGTTGGAGGGCCTGACCCTCGAGGAAAAGGAGGAAGAACCAGCTGTGGGAGATGAAGCATCTGTGGTGGATGAAGATGTTTATCTCTCTGATTTATTTGAATGTATTCCAGCATCTGCTAGCAATAAAGACAATCATTTTGCTTACTCGTCTGAGTCTCCCTTTCAATTTGCATGACTTGAGTATATTTGATATCAGTTCCACCAGAAAAATGCATTTAACCTTGGTATGCCAAAGAGCCCCAATGAAATTCTAATTGCAAATGAGGTTACCTCTGAAGAGCATGAGAAATTAAAAGAAGTATTGGCCAAATATGCCAAAGTGTTTGCTTGGTCCTATGAGAACATGCCCGGAGTAGACAGAAGCATCGCCCAACATACAATTCCAACTTATCCGAATATGAGGCCAGTGAAACATAAACTTCGACGGATGAGACCTTAGTGGGCCGAGAAAGTCAGAGAGGAAGTCAAGAAACAGATAGATATGTGGTTCCTGGAAGTGGTGAAGTATCCTGAGTGGTTGGAAAATATTGTGCCGGTGCCAAAGAAAGACGGGAAGGTCAGAATGTGTGTGGATTACAGAGATCTTAACAAGGCTTGCCCGAAAGATGATTTTCCTCTACCTCATATAGATGTGCTAGTTGACATTGCGGCTTTATCTTTCATGTATTCATTTACAGATGGGTTTTCAGGATACAATCAGGTTCTCATGGTTGAAGAAGACAAGCACAAGACTGCCTTTGCCACCGAGTGGGGCACATATTGTTACAAGGTAATGTCGTTTGGGCTCAAGAATGCAGGAGCTAATTATCAGCGGATGGCCACTACATTATTCCATGACTTGATGCACAAAGAGATTGAAGTATATGTGGATGATATGATGGTAAAATCAGAGACAAGAATTGGGCATATAGAAGCACTGGAGAAGTTCCTTCAGAGGGTTGACAAATACAACTTGCGGTTGAATCCCAAAAAATGTGTGTTTGGGGTAACATCAGGAAAGTTGCTGGGACATACAGTTGGAATGGGAGGAATAAAGGTAGACTCTGAGAAGATCAAAGTAAATTACTGAGATGCCAGCACCGAAGACAGAGAAGGAAGTCAGAGCATTCCTCAGGAAAATTCAGTATATCAGTCGGTTCATCGCCAAGTTGACATGAGTATGTGAGCCTATCTTCAAACTGCTGAGAAAAGACCAGCCAGTGAAATGGGATGAGCAGTGTCAAGCAGCCTTCGACAAGATCAGAGAATATTTGGTAAAACCTCCTGTATTGAAACCTCCGAGACCGGGCAGGCCCTTGATATTGTATTTGGCCATAGAATTAGAAGCACTGGGGGCAATGATGGTACAGGTAGATGAGACAGGGGTAGAGCATGCATTCTACTATCTCAGTAAGAAGATGCTTCCGTACGAAGCCCGCTATCAAGAAGTAGAGAAGATCTGTTTGGCAGTGGTATGGGCATCCAGAAAACTGCGGCATTACTTCTAGTCTTACAAGATCCAGGTGGTGGCCAAAGAAAATCCCTTGAAGTATCTACATTCAGTGCCTTCGCTAGTGGGGAAGTTGGGCAGATGGTTAGTGTTGCTGACAGAGTTTGACATTGAGTATCTCACCTCCAAAGTAATCAAAGGGCGAGCCATAGCAGAGTTCCTGGCATTGCAACCTATTGAAGGGGATCAGTACAAGTTTGAATTCCCAGATGAAGAGATCCAAGCAATAACAGTTCAAGGATGGAAGATGTATTTCGACGGCGCAGTGAATTGCAAAGGAGCCAGAATTGGGATCGTGATAGTGACTCCTGAAGGAGAGACTTTGCCTATGGCCAAGAGGTTGACGTTCAGAGTAACTAACAATATGGCCGAGTATGAAGCATGTGCTTTTGGATTGACTGCATTGATAACCTTGAAGGCTGAGAGCGTGGAGGTCCACGGAGATTCGATGTTGGTAGTCTGACAGATATAAGGAGAATGGGAATTGAAGGAAGAATGGTTGAAACCGTACCTTTTTCACCTCATAAGGTTGGCACAGGCTATCCACGATTGTAAGTTTCAGCACTTGCCTCGAGAAGAGAATCAGATGGCAGACGCATTAGCTACACTTGCAGCGACTTGGGAAAATCCAGAGAAGTTAGTAATGAGACCATTAGTACTGACAACAGCAAGCATACATGTTTATGAGATATAAAGAGTTTTGGAAGTAGAGATCGACGACGGAAAACCTTGGTAGCATGATATTCAGCAATACCTTGAACTCAGAGAACTCCCAGAAGAAGCAAACAGAAAAGATAGAATAGCTATTCAAAAGTTGGCTTCTCAGTATGTGGTTTTGAAATGAGAATTGTACAAGAGACAGGCAAATGGCTTTCAGCTGAAGTGTTTGAGAAAAGAAGAAGCTCAGAAGACAATGGAAGAAGTACATGCCGATGTATGTGGACCGCACATGAATGCGTTGAACTTGTCTCGCAAGATTGTAAGATAAGGCTTCTACTGGTTGACCATGGAGACATACTGTGCAAAGCTGGTAAAACATTGTCATAATTATCAAGCACACGGTAATTTGAACCATCTGCCTCACATAGAGTTACGCGGGCTATCAGAGCCATGGCCTTTCTCAACATGATGAATTGATATGATCGAGGAGATTCGACCGAGTGCATCGAATGGACATCGTTTCATAGTTGTGGCAGTGGACTACTTCTCGAAATGGGTGGAAGCCGAGTCATTTCGTAACGTCACAGCAAAGAAGATGGTAAAGTTCATAGCTCGGAACATCATATGTCGATATAGGATGCTGCATCATATAGTGACAGATAACAGAGTTCAGTTTCAAGGGGAAACGAAGGTAATTCTATAGAGATATGGGATCGGACATCACAGGTCATCACCTTACCGGCCGCAGGCAAATGGGGCCGTCGAGGCAGCAAATAAGACAGTAAAGAAGATATTAGCCAAAATGACAGAGAACTACAAAGATTGGGCCGATAAGTTGACATACGCCCTGTGGGGGTACAGAACATCAGTGAGAACAGCAACAAAAGCCACGCCTTACTCTTTGGTCTACGGAATGAAAGCAGTTCTGCCAGTGGAAGTTGAGATACAGTCCATGCGGGTATTAGCAGAAGCAGAGTTATCTGAACAAGAATGGGTCTCGCAGAGATTTGAACAGTTGGCACTGCTGGATGAGAAGAGGATGAAGTCCTTGCATCACATGCAGATATATCATAAGAGACTAGCCTTAGCATTTAACAAGAAGGTGCGTCCTACTAAGATCAGAAAGGGTGATTTGGTACTTAAGCAGTCGAGGCCGTCGACGACAGACCTAAGAGGAAAGTTCAGACCTAACTGGAAAAGACCTTACATAGTGCAGAAAGTAATGGGAAATGGAGCAGTGAGACTGTCAGATTTGGAAGGGAACGAGTTCACCGAGACAATCAACATGGACAGATTGAAGCAATACTTTTCCTGAGGAAGAGAAGACCCAGCAGAGGACTAACCCAACGGAATAGGAAATTCATTCATGCATGCATGCATACACATAACATATTTGCATTCTTTTGTGTTTGTTCTATTTTGTAATAACAGGTTTCAAAGAAGAAAAAGAGAAAGCAGCAAAAACAAGCCAACCAGAAGCAACACCAGTATCAGCATCAGTTTTGGGGATGAGTCCCGGGGTCGAGACCCACATCAGCATCAATATCATATTTGGGGATGAGTCCCGGGGGCGAGGCCCACATCCACATCATCAGTATCAGCATCAGTTTTGGGGATGAGTCCCAGAGTTGAGACCCACTTCAGCAACAATATCAGATTTGGGGATGAGTCCGGGGGGGCAAGGCCCACATCAGCATCAGCATCAGTTTTGGGGATGAGTCCCGGGGTCGAGACCCACATCAGCATCATTATCAGATTTGGGGATGAGTCCCGAGGGCGAGGCCCACATCCACATCATCGGTATCAGTTTTGGGGATGCGTCCTAGGGTCGAGGGCCCCGTTGTCGGTTGCAGTTATTGGGATGTGTCCCATGATCGAGGTCCACTGTATCATCAAATCAGCTCGAACCAGCAGGCAAGTCAGGTGGCAGCTGGCTAGCCAGGTAAGTAAAAATACATTGCACAACTTTGATAGGAATGTCATTGTCACACACTGCACAAGTCCCATCAAAGTGGGGGTGACTGTAGGCACTACATTTTGCATATAAGTCCCGATGATGAGTCTCGTATGGAGGCACTACTCCTTAGGTTGCGAAAGTCACAGGAAACGAATGTCGGAAGGGGAAATTCAGAATAAGTATGTCATCAAATTCAATTCACATGTTCACTGCTTTCGTTCGTGCTGCATTCATGAACGTGTTCGAACGTCAAGCAGATTGCGGGCATTCATGTAGCGTTCAAATCGGCGTTCAAACGGTGTCGGTACTTCTGGTTTTGTTGCTAGCCTCACGATCCAAGCCCATTTAGCCCACCAAAACCCACCCAAAATAATAAAAACATTTAAAACATGTCACAAATTAAAATAACATCCTTCCTAAATTAAACAAATCAAATATATGATCTTCCTAATTAAGCCAAGTCATGTCCCCAATTAACTAGATATTTTCCTTGTGAAACACTAATTAGAAATATTCCCCCCATAATTACTTGATCTCATTCCTATTCAAACAAGAGAAACCCTAGCCTTTGCCTGTAAAAGAAACACAAATCCAACCTTAGAACCCCTAGCTCATTCTCACAAAAACACAAAAGAAATAAACCTAAGATACAGGCCCAAGATAAAATGAACAAGCAAACAAATAATCCTCTTCTCCTCCTCTCTCTAGCAACCGAATACTCACACATCAAAACCCCCAAACTACACTATAACATCACCGAAAACACTCCCATTTACATCATCGAAACATTCCCCAAATCACAGCCCTTCATTCACCGAAAATATATACCCAAACCATAGCTTAACCACCAAAAATCACAGCCCAAAACAGTCTCTACTGTGACCACAAAACAGCAGCCCCAATACCCCCTTAAAGAATGCCAAAATAGCCCTTAATACAGTAAAAATAGTGACCATAAAATAGAACAAAATAGTAGCAAAACAGAGTAAAAACAGCAGCAAAGTGGATGAAACGACATCTCAAAACAGCAAAGCAGCGAAACGAGAGCAGTGAATCGGAGGAGTTGCGGAGCATCAACCCTTCCGACGGCCGTGTAACGCACTTTCGAGAGATGACCTAAGAGGTTAGACCTGAGGGCACCCTTCTTATTTATTCTCATCTTTTTTGTTGTTTATTGGAATTCCTTCGCATGAGAGTCGTTTGTTGATATATGTTGTGGTCCTTAGATGAATGGAATATGTGTTCTTTCTTGTGGTATATCGGATGCAAACCCGGACGTAAATTTTGTAGTCGAATCCGAAAGGACGGTATTACGGTTTGCACTCGGGATACAATGCCACGTACCACTTGAGAGATTCACACATTTCATTTCATCCAACTTTGTATTCGAGCATGATTGGGTTGCTAATATGTTATTTATATTTTTAAGCATGATTTAATCGTTAGTATGCTATTACTTTCTGCATTTTACTTTCTATACATTGTGATTTAATGCGCATGGGCTTAGTATGTTGGTCTAAAAGTTCTCAATTTGAGGGGAGAAAAGTCCAAAAGGCTACCTTTACGACAATACTTTGTCACGCCGGACGAAGTGTGTTTGATTGAATGTGAGATACGTTTAATCGGATATACGGAAGTCCACATTACTGTCTCATTCATTTGTATGCATTGTGATGTAATGCGCATGGGCTTAGTATGTTGGTCTAAAGGTTCTCAATTTGAGGGGAGAAAAGTGCAAAAGGCTACCTTTGCGACAATACTTTGCCGCACCGGACGAAGTGTGTTCGATTGAATGTGAGATATGTTTAATCGGATATATGCAATTCCATATTATTGTCTCATTCATTTGTATGCATTGTAATATAATGCGTATAGGCTAACTAGGGTGGATTAAAGGTCCTCTATTCGAGGGAAATTCCTGAAGGCTACCTTTGCCACAATGTTTTGCCGCACCTTTTATTATGTCATTTACCATTTGCATATCATTGCTTTATTTATGCATGCATTGCATTCTTGTGCGCATGGGCTAACTAGGGTGGATTAAACGTCCTCTATTAGAGGGAAATGCCTAAAGGCTACCTTTTCCATGATGTTTTGCCGCGCCGGACGAGGTGCACCCGATTGAATGTGAAACGTGTTCCATCGGGCACATGAGGTCCTACATTGTGTATTTGTTTATCCATATATATGTTTGTGTCATTTCGGATGCCATTTTTGGCAATCTCGTTCAAACGTGTTTCCAAACGCTACACGAATGTATGCATTATGTCTCATCTCGTTCGAACGCGTTTACGAACGCTACACGAACGTTTGCATTCTGTCTTATTTCCGTTTGAACACATATCAGAACGCTACTCGAACGCTTGTATTTTGTTTACCATTTGAACACGTTTACGAACGCTACTTGAATGCACATGCATTTTATTGTATCATGGATCAGGTCTCATCCCGTTCGAACGTGTTATCAAACGCTATACGAACACAGACATTCGGTTTATCATTCGAACATGTTATCAAAGGCTACATGAACGCTTGCATTCTGTTTATCATTCGAACGCGTTATCAAACGCTACTCGAACACTTACATTCTGTTTACCGTTTGAACGCATTTACGAACGCTGCATGAACACGCACACACTAGACAGATTCATTTATCATGTTTCATGCATGTTTGTTCCCCTAGTCATTCCATTCCCCATCATGTGTTTAGTTAGCTCTCTTCAATATTTATGCACTTAATTGCCTCTCTTTAATATGCATGCTTGTACAATGATTGTTTATTTGCGTCTCTGTGTTTATCAATATAATGCGTATATGAAATTATATTATTGCCGTTATTCCAATTTATGCATGAACTTAGAAGTAGATTATCCTTGGAAATATATGTTGCTTAGGCTTGGTTAGATTATTGCACAAATCATATCATTACAAGTGGCATAAGTAAGGGACCATTCCGAACCCAACGGTTTGAGGTCTTCCCTTGTGAGGGGTGAGTGCGGCCTTAAATCATTTTCCCGGTTCACACTGGGTGGCGACTCCATGTTATTTCTCCGATTTAGTTCCCATGTGGGCTATTCCGTACTCCCAATCGGGCCGCGAGCCCGGGACAGCGTAGCCGATTTTTGTGTCCTACACCTAGTCTCATATATTGCATACCCTTTTTTCCATGATGGTGTCATGTATCGTGAAGTCGCTTTCGCTCGAGACGGCGGATTGTTATATGGCATCATCACTCGTTGGCATGTACTTTAAGGTATAAAAACGGTGCGCTCACTTGGTCGCTCGAACCCTTGAGTGGGGAGACCTAGTTGTGGGCAACCCTTCGTCGGCGGGAGCCTTTATCTATACCCCTATAGGCCCACATTTGAACCATAGTCGTGTATCATATAGAAGTTATACCATATGCTTATGTTTGGGACCATCATCAATTGGATCCATTTAGACCTCTTGTCATGAGATACAAACTTGTTGGGCCATTTTAACTGGGACGAGTTTATGTCTTATGACGATTGGGCAAAAAAAATTTCAAAATACCGATGGGCCATTTTGTGTTTAGGCCCCCTATCATTTGAAGTTGTTTAGTCACCTTATTACAAAAGTGTAAACTTGTTGGGCCTTTTTCAACTGGGACAAGTTTGCACCTCGCGATAATATGATTGAATGTTTTGAAATGATAACGAGCCAACTTGTATGAAAACCTTGATGGGCTTAGAGAATCCAATCATAATCCAAATATGCTAGAAGCATGAGTCTGATATCTGCACTGGCTTTCATTCAGGAAGGATACGCCTTGTTACGGCATATTTGTATACTTTTGGATATCTCCAAGTCCATCCCCATGAACGTGATTATCGAAAGCCCAATTCATCGTTTCTAGACAATGGCATGATCCCATAATAGGCTTAGTCCATGTCGTAAATGGGCGGTCTTTGTCTTTTACCGATGGGAATGGACTGAGGTAGCCAAGGTTCACCCTTGTAGCGTAGGAGAGAACGATTTTCTGTACCCACCATCGGTGCATAAAATATGCCATACCTAGGATATAAATATACTTACCATGAGTGTGGGAGAAATAAGTTCGGAAGGATATATGTTGTTTTGATAACCACATGCATCTCATGCATACATGCATCATGTTAACCCTGTGTCTTAAAAGCCATCATAAATATCCATTGGGTAGAGAAGAATGAAGACTTGTCAAGAAGAGTTTAGCAAACATGGATATCATGGAAGAGGAAGCCTAGAAAAAAAATTTACAGCATGAATAAAAAGACCATTGGGGGGCCTTCAGTAAAAAAAAAAAAAAAAAAAAAAAAAAAAATTGTTTGTTTTTAGTCCTTAATAGTTAGGAATAAGTCCAAGGATGAAATCGTTTGCTTTATGGTGAAATCTTAGAAACGATAAGTTCTTGATGTGCTTTTATCTGAAACTTTGAGTAATTGATCTATGTTAGACTCGCAAGCAATTCTTTATGGGTTCTTAGCAGTGAAAACCTGAGTAGTCGGCAATGTGACTAGTTGAAGAAATTGCAGGTCGATGAATGACCGTTTACTTATATGTCTATCCTGATTTGCTTGTGTTATGATGTATGGTAAGGTAGAAAATAAAAGAAAAGTCTCGAAAAAATTAATGTATACCACATATAACCGATAAGCGTGAAGCTACCCATGGGCGAGTATTAGGACCACCATGAGGAGAAATGCTACCTTAAAGGGTAGGTGTGTTGAAAAAAAAAAGAAAAAGAAAAAGAAAAAAAAAGATAAAAGAAAAAGAAAACCATACCATATTGAGCACGGAAAATCAATTGCAGAGCATAATTGAGATATCTAGGTTGGTTTGACCCATCGATCCTAATTTTTGAAACGAAATCATTGAGTTGGCTTACCTAGGGATCAAGTTGTAAAAGAACCTTTGCGCACACACACTGTGAGTCTGGCTTAGATGATTTATTCAAAGACTTGGATTTGAGTTCCATCAAGTGCTTTGAAGGTTCTCTAGTTTCATTACTGGGCATTCCTTGAGGACAATAATATGTATAACTATTGGGACTATTTTGTAGCCAGTAATATAGTATGTTGATACGGAGTGACACATCACGTAGTCCACCTTGACCTAGTGCAAGCAGTGGAGAGCAGAAAGCTAAGCTAGGTCTGGGGGCGACCGGTCTACCACCCCGCGAATAAGGGACACAACGAGATCCTGAGCTATGGAACCAAAGAGAACTGGGCAATTACCAGAAGAGAATTGACAGAGGAAATTGTAACCAGACCTAGGGGGCGACCAAAGGGCACAAGGAAGGCCTAACCCATCGGAATAGGAAATGTATCCATGCATACATGCAAACACCTCATATACATACAATTTTTTTTGTCTTGTGTTCGCAGGCTTTGAAGAAAAAGAAAAAGTGATGAACAACCTCGGGAATGAGGATGAGCAAGCCGGGAATGGTGCTCCGGGAATGGAGCATAACCTCGAGAATGATGACAAGAAACTCCTCAAAAATGAGGATGAGCAAGCCGAGAATGGCGCTCCGGGAATGGAGCATAACCTCGGATATAAGGACAAGCAACTCCTCGGGAATGGCACTCCAGGAATGGAGCATAACCTCGGAAATGAGGACAAGCGACTCCTTAGGAATGACGATGAGCAAGCCGGGAATGGCGCTCCGGGAATGGAGCATAACCTTGGGAATAAGGACAAGTGACTCCTCAGGAATGAGGATGAGCAAACTAGGAATGGAGCATGACCTCATGAATGGGGACGAGCAACTCCTCAGGAATGAGGACGAGCAAGCCTGGAATGGCACACCGGGAATGGAGAACGATTCAGGAATGGACCACCTCTCACAAAGTAATGGTTCGGAAATGAACCACCTCACATCAGTAACGGTTCGGAAATGAACCATCTCTCATTGGTAACAGTTCGGAAATGAACCACCTCACATCAGTAACGGTTGAGAAATGAACCACCATCAGTAACGGTTCGGAAATGAACCACCTCACATCAGTAACGGTTCGGAAACATACCACCATCTCATATCAGTAACGGTTCGGGAATGGACCACACCTCTCAAGTAACGGTTCGGGAATGGACCACCTCTCAAGTAACGGTTCGGGAATGAACCAACTCTCAAGAAATGGTTCGGGAATGAACCATTTCATCAGTAACGGTTTGGGAATGGACCACCTCTCAAGTAACGGTTCGGGAATGAACCAACTCTCAAGCAACGGTTCGGGAATGAACCATCTCATCAGTAACGGTTCGGGAATGGACCACCTCTCAAACAACGGTTCAGGAATAAACCATCTCATCAGTAACGGTTCAGGAATGGACCACCTCTCAAGTAACGGTTCGGGAATGAACCACCTATCAAGTAAAGGTTCGGGAACGAACCATCTCATCAGTAACGGTTCGGTAATGGACCACCTCTCAAGTAACAGTTCGGGAATGAACCACCTCTCAAAGTAATGGTTCGGGAATGAACCACCTCACATCAGCTCAGTTCGGTAATGAATCCTAGAGATCGCAGCATCTTGCAGGGATGAAACTTAGGGGTCGCAACACCTCGTCACCAAATCAATTCAGTTTGAAGCATCTCGCAAAGCAGCAGGTAAGTACGACAGCCGACGAACCAGGTAAGTAAAAAAATGTGTGCATAACTTTGATAGGGTTGTCACTGTCACACACTGCACAAGCCCCATCAAACTGGGGGCGACTATAGACACTGAATTTTTGCATAAAGCCCAATGATGAACCTCGTATGGAGGCACTACCCGATAAGTTGCGGAAGTCACGGGAAACGGACAACGGAAAGGTAAATTCAAAAATTAACACATTATCAAGTTTAATTCATTTGTTTAGCCACGAGTTCGCTTGATTGATCTCTGTTGTAAATGTTAGTCTCGGCCCACAAGCCCAAGCCCAATCCAAGACAATTTAATCACATGCCAAATCCATCAAAATCACCTTCCAAAATTAAAAATATTTTGAATCCAATCCCCACCAAAATTATAAAATTCTTTCCCTAAATAATTTAATTAAACACATCCCATATTTGCATGATTTCCTTCCTTACCTGGAAACCCTAGCACACCATTATAAAAAGATAACATATCCAAACCCTAACACTTTCTGGACTCTCTCGACCCTCTATACTCTTCTCAAAACAACAAACTCCACTCTCTATTCCTCTCAACTTCTCGGCAGTAACACAGTAAACATAAACCCTAATCTATCTCAGTCAGCAACACTCTCACTGACCGACAAACAAACCAACCATTCTCACAAACCCACGAAGGATACACACCCACCGAACAAACAATCAACTAGCAGCCCTTCTCTCTACTCGGCAAAACAAACACACAGCCTGACCAATTCAAGAAGCCGAGAAAACCATTCACACAAACAAACCTAAGCCACACACATACATCTTACACACACTCAGCAAGCCACGTTAACAGTGAACACACTCACCGAATAACACAATCAACACACACAGTTGGCTCTCTCTCTCACTCAACATATACACCACGTTGACACCTTGCACGCCACTCTCAAATACACACACACGTCACAACACTCACTGCCAAGACACACACACACTAACTCACACACACTGCCAAAACAAACTACCTCTTAACCGACACCACAAACATCACCCACATCACCCCTTCCCCGAAACCGTGAAACTAATCACCAAAACCCCAAAATAAACAGTCTAGAAACATCCCCCTCTGACTACCAAAACACCCCTGAAAATAGTCCAAACATCAGCCCTCAAACCATCCAAAAAATAGCCCAAAATAGAATCCGAAACAGTAAAACAGTGAAGGAAAAAAACAGTCCAAATCAGCAAACTTGAAAAGCCGCGGAATATTAACCCTTCCGGCGACGCCTCAACGCACTTGTAAGACCTGAGGGCCCTCTCTTTAATATTCGTTTTGTTATCCGGACACGGCATGCTTGGTTGGACGTGGAATACGCCCAACCGAGCATGTGAGATCCCACATTGCCTTTTGTCATAGTTCATTTATTTCTTTACTTTCATTATTCCACATTTTATCTTATTGTTTATTTTCATTTTATTTTACGCTATTTACTTTCCGTCCGTTATTCCATTAAGTTATTTATGTATCATTATTTAGTACGCATGGGATAATTACGTCGGATTAAAGGTCCCCCAATTTGAGGGAAATGCCTGAGGGCAGCCTTTACCACGATACTTTACCGTGCCGGATGAGTTACTATTGGTTGGATGTGAAATATGTCTAATCGGGCAAACGAGATCCCATATAGATGTTGGCCAAGTCTCTTGGTAACATCTATTTTATTATTCCGTTATTTACTTTCTGTATGTGATTTCATTTATTTATTTATGCATCGTTATTTAGTGCGCATGGGCTAATTATGTCAGATTAAAGGTCCACCATTTGAGGGAAATGCCTAAGGGCAGCCTTTACCACAATATTTTGCCGCGCCGGACGAGGTACGCTTGGTTGGATGTGAAATATGTCCAATCAGACATACGAGGTCCATATAGATGTCGGCCAAGTCTCTTGGTCGCATCTCTTTTATTATTCCGTTATTTACTTTCTGTACGTGATTTCATTTATTTATTTATGCATCGTTCTTTAGTGCACATGGGCTAATTACGTCGGATTAAAGGTCCCCCATTTGAGGGAAATGACTAAGGGCAGCCTTTACCACCATATTTTTCCGCACCAGTCGAAGTACGCTTGGTTGGATGTGAAATATGTCCAATCGGGCATACGAGGTCCCATATAGATGTCATTCAAGTCTCTTGGTCGCATCTATTTATTATTCCATTATTTACTTTCTGTATGTGATTTCATTTATTTATTTATGCATCGTTATTTAGTGCGCATAGGCTAATTACGTCTGATTAAAGGTCCCCCGTTTGAGGGAAATGCCTGAGGGCAGCCTTACCATGATATTTTGCCACGCCGGACGAGGTACGCTTGGTTGGATGTGAAATATGTCCAATTGGGCATACGAGGTCTCATATAGATGTCGACCAAGTCTCTTGGTCGCATCTCTTTTATTATTTCGTTATTTACTTTCTGTATGTGATTTGATTTATTTATTCATGCATCGTTATTTAGTGCGCATGGGCTAATTACGTCGGATTAAAGGTCCCTTATTTGAAGGAAATGTCTGAGGGCAGCCTTACCACGATATTTTGCCGCGCCAGACGAGGTACGCTTGGTTGGATATGAAATACGTCCAATTGGGCATACAAGATCCCATATAGATGTCAGCCAAGGCTATTGGTTGTATCTATTTCCTTCTAATTTTGTTATTCACTTTTTTGTTTGTTATTTTTCATTTATCACTTCGTATTCTTTCTATGTTAATGCTTGAGTGTTGCCTCTCGAGGTATATCGGATGGAAACCCAGACATAAATTCTGTAGCCGAATTCGAATGGACGGTAGTGTGGTCTGTACTTGGGATACAACTGCACGTACCGCTTGAGAAATATTCACGCACGTGTTCATGCCATTATAGATACAACTTTGGTAATCTCGTTCGAACGCGTTCCCGAATGCTACATGAACACGCATGCAGTGGACATGCCTTTTTTTTATCCTATTTCATGCATCTTTGCCTCTTTGGGTTATTCCTTTTGCATTACGTACTTAATTATCTCTCATTATTATTAATGCTTGATTGTTGTTATTTATTTACATTCTCGCGCTTCTTTGTTTAATATGTTTGTAGAATTATACATTTGCTTTCATTTTCTATTTACGTCTATGGGTGTGCAAACTTGTGTGTTGTTTAAATTATCTTGCATGTGCTACATAAGACTTGGTTATATTAGTGCATAAATCCATCCATTACAATTTGCATAAGTAAGGGGACCATTTTGAACCCAACGGTTTGAGGTCTTCCCTTGCGAGGGGTGAGTGCAGCCTTAAATCATTTCCCAGTTCACACTGGGTGGCGACTCCTTTAATCTCCAGTTTAGTCCCCTGGGGGCTACTCCGTACTCCCGATGGGTCGCGAGCCTGGACAGCGTCGTCCACTTCTGTACCTACATGGGTGAGGGTGAAACTAGGAGAGCTTTTAAGGCTATGAAGTTTATGCCTTTACTAGTCTATAAGGATCACCGTGTTTTTATTGCTAACGCTTCATGTGTCCATTTCATCTCTTTTGTAGGAATTCAATGATGTGTTGACAGAGGACATTCCTAGTGAGCATCCACCCATTAGAGGTATTGAGCACCGTATAGATTTCATACCTGACACAGTCATTCCCAACAGACCAGCCTACAGAAGCAATATCGAGGAAACAAAGGAACTTCAGACGCAAGTGCAGGAGTTGATAGAGAAAGTGTATGTCCGAGAAAGTATGAGTCCATGTCTGGTACCGATTTTTCTAGTTCTTAAGAAAGATGGGTCGTGCCGTATGTACGTTGATTTTTAAGTGATCAATAATATAACGGTAAAGTATCGTCACCATATTCCTAGGCTAGATGACATGTTGGATGAATTGCATGGTTCCAAAGTTGTTAGTAAGATTGATTTAAAGAGTATATACCATCAAATTCGTATGAGAGAGGGAGATGAGTGGAAAACTGAATTTAAGACCCAATATGGCTTGTATGAATGGTTAGTTATGCCTTTTGGTCTTACAAACGCACCTAGCACATTTATAAGATTGATGAATCATGTTATGGATTAATTTATAGGTATGTTTTTTGTAGATTATCTTGATGACATCTTAGTGTACAGTAAAACATTAGATGAACATGTTACATATTTAAAGCATGTTCTTAAAGTATTGAGGCAGGAAAAACTGTATGTTAACTTTGGTAAGTGCATTTTTTTATGGATATGATTATTTTCCTTTGTTTTATTGTAAATGTAGATGGCATCAAAGTTGATGTAGAGAAGGAAAAGGCAATTCAAGATTGGCCTACACCGACAAGTGTGATAGAAGTCAGAAGCTTCCATGGATTAGCAAGCTTCTATCGCAGGTTTGTTAGAGACTTCAGTGGTATTACGGCATCACTGACTAAAGTAGTGAAGGAAACCATTGGCTTCAAATGGGGGCGTGCATTCCAGGATCTTAAAATGAAGTTGTGTAGTGCACTAGATTTGGCGCTACCTAACTTTGAGAAGGCATTTGAGATTGAGTATGATGCATCCAGGATAGGCATTGGAGTGGTTCTTATGCAAAAAAAAACGACCAATAGCTTACTTTATGGAGAAGCCGAATGGAGCATTTTAAGGTACCCCACATACGACAAGGATTTCTATACGCCAGTGAGAGCCCTTGAGACTTGGCATCATTATCTTTGGCCTCGAGATTTTGTGATCTATACAGATCATGAGTCATTGAAGCATTTGAAGGGCCAAGGTAAGCTGAATAAATGACATGCACGATGGTTAGAGTTTTTTGAGACATTTCCATATGTAATACTCTACAAACAAGGTAAGGAAAACATTATCGACGATGCACTATCACGAAGGTATGCTTTACTTAATTTATTGAGTGTAAGAATGCTTGGGTTTGAATTTATTAAAGAACTTTATGTAAGTGATATTGACTTTAGTTCAATCTATGATGCATGTGAAAAGTCGACCTTTAGTAAATCTTACCAACATGATGGGTTTCTGTTTAGGGAGAATATATTATGCATTCATGTTTGTAGTATGCGTGAGTAGTTAGGGAAGCGCATGAGGGAGGTATAATGGGGTACATTGGCATTGCTAAGACCTTAGGGGTATTAAGTGAACTTTTCTATTGGCCTAAAATGCAGAGAGATGTTGAGCATTTGTGTGATAAATGCTTAACTTGTAAAAATTCTAAATCTAAGGTTATGTCTCATTGGTTGTACACACCATTGCTTGTACCTAGTGAGCGATGGGTAGATGTATCAATGGACTTTATATTGGGTTTACCTAGGACTAGGCAGGGTAGATATTCCATATTTGTAGTGGTTGATAGGTTCAGTAAGATGGCACACCTTATACCATGTCATAAGACTGATGATGCCACTAACATTGTTGACTTGTTCTTTGGAGAAGTAGTACGGCTCCATGGAATTCCACGGAGTATAGTTTCAGATCGTGATTTTAATTATATTAGTCACTTTTGGAAATTTTTATAGGGTAAGTTAGTAACTAAATTTTTTTATTCTAATACTGCCACCGCAAACTGATGGGTAGACCGAAGTGGTTAATAGGACTTTAACTCAGTTATTGCGTACTATTATCACTAAGAACTTAAAAACCTGAGAGGATTGTTTTCCTTTTATTGAATTTGCATATAACCGTAGCATTCATTCTTCTACATCTTATTCCCCATTTGAAATTATTTATGGTTTTCACCCACTAACTCCATTATATTTGTTACCATTGCCTATTGATGAGCATGTAGAGTTAGATGGAAAAAGGAAAGATGGTTTGGTGAAACACATACATGAGAAAGCAAGAGAGCACATACAGCGGAAGAATGAGTAATATGCTTTTCATGCCAATAAGGGAAGAAAGCGTGTGGTATTTCAGCCTGATGATTGGGTTTCGTTACACATACGCAAGGAGAGATTTGATGAACAACGTAAATCCAAGCTACAACCGAGAGGGGATGGTCCATTTCAAGTCTTGGAACAGATTAATGACAATGCGTACAAGCTAGATTTACAAGGTGAGTATAATATGTCTGCTACATTTAATATTTCTGACTTAACTCCTTTTGATGCAAGTACAGATTCGAGGCCGAACCCTTTTAAAGAGAGAAGGAATGACATAAATCCAGCCCCTCAAGAAATATTAGATATCATGACTAGCAATATGGTAGAGCCCTCGCAAGTGCCAATATGGCCAATCACACGGCAGAGAGCTAAGAAGATCAGAGATGCAATGGCGGGACTAGCACATAATTTCATGGTGAAGTGTGACAGACAACTCCAGGGCATGAAGGCTTCTATGGAGTGGGTCCAAAACTATTTCACTTGACCCAAGTCATACCAATTCGGAACTCAAATACCATTTTGACGAATCAAGCCGAATTAAGCCTAACATTAAAAATTCAGCCAAGACAAGACTATTTTGGCTTCAAAAAACATCATTGAGTCTATATACATGAATGCCACGAATTTTGGGGATATTTTTGTCAATGAGACAATTTAGACATGGCTTTGAAATACTTGCCATATTTGTTGGATTTTTGTGATTTTGTTGTTTTTGCTTTATTGACTTTTTTGGCAAAGTTTTTGATTAAGTCTTTATTACTTTAGACTTTTATGGTAAGTTATCTAGGTTGTTAAATAACTATTAAGGGCATAGCCTTTAAGTAGCCATTAGTTAGCTGTTAAGGATATTTTGTTCATTTTACGTCACTTAGGGTTTTCCTTCATTGTACTATATATTGTAACTTATCTTCAATAATGAAATTAATCACCCATTTTCGAATTTGCTTCATCTTGAAAGATTGGCCATGGTAAAAATTTCTTAAGGGAGGGATTTCCTTTATTTTATGCAATCGACTTATCAAAGGCGTGCAACCTTAGTGGCATATCTGTGCTAGCAGATACTACGAGGAATCATCTTAAGGGTTCTCAAAGACAAGTTCTTTGTGGGTCTTCTTTATGTCCTTGGAAGGGCTTTGTTCCTACAAAATCAAATTTGTGGTGCTTGGGGTTCTATCCGTAGAGAGGGGTTTTCTTGGCCTAATCATCCAAGTGAGTTCCGCGTCACTAGTTGTTAGGCGTGCTTTAAATGCACATGTTGTAGAGGATGAGAGTGAGCAGCCGATGCAGAACATATTCCACACTAGATGCCGTGTGAATGGCAAGGGGTGTAGTATGATCGTTGATGAGGGAAGTTGTACTAATGTTGCTAGCACAGCTTTGATTGAGCGGTTGAGGTTGAGTTGCATGAAGTTTCAGTGGTTCAATGATTATGGAAAAATAAATGTGACAAAATATGTATTATTTAGCTTTACCATTGTGCATACACATATGATGTTATATATGATGTGATACCGATGCATGCGAGAAATATTCTTTTGGGTAGGCCGTGGCAGTTTGATAAGAAGGTTGTTCACGATGGGTTCAAGAACAAGTACTCATTTTAGCATAAAGGAAAAATCATTACCTTATACCCACTTACACCTAGACAAGTCCACGAAGATCAAGTTAAGTTGCAACTTAAGCGTGATAAGGAAGAAGTGAGGGAAAACACCTCATTGGGAGAAACTTGTAACACCATGGTCAGACCGGTCATACTTGGTAAAGTGAATCATTATACATAACACATTGGAATCATAAAATGTTATAAAAATAGGTTTCACTCCTTAGGAATCTTGTACGGAGGTCCTAGATAAATTTTCTATTTCTATACTTCATTTTAGTTTAACAGAGTCAACAAGCTAGTTTTAGTAATATAGACGTAATTTTTTCGTCTGATCTATGATTTTCATGAATTTATATCATCGGAAAGTTAAGACTAAGACTTACAACTTTCGTGTTGAATATATTCCCAAAATTGAATAAGAACTAGGTCAAAAATGCAAGTCAAAGTCTCATGAACAGCGTTATACATGGACTGTTATAGAAATATCCCCATTTTTCTAATTTTTGTCATTATTTTATTAATAAAATCAGCCGCTCTCCTTTATAAATAGAAACTATTCCTTCATCATTTTTATTTTTTGAAAAACGTGAATAAGGAAAGTTTTTTACGTCATTTTCATCTTCTTTTTTTTCCATTTTTTTCAAGCAAACGAAGGTTTCAAGTCCAGAATTAAGCAAGTAAGCTTCTAACCTTTATTATTTCACAAATTTTAGATTTTTCATCCTATTTTTCATTCTCCATTTCGCACTCCATGAACCATAGAGGTGAGAATGACGACTTATTTGACATGGTTAGGCTAGCTAGATCATTTATTACTGTATTTCATGACTATACACATATAGAATAAGCTTTTGTCAAAAATGCCCAATTTTATCTAATTGTGTAGGGGCTGGCCGAATTCTCCATATTTAGGGGAAGGTAATTTTTATGGTTCTTGATGAATAACGGTGATGGTTCATGCACTTGTTGATGATTGAAATAGGTTTGTTGTGATTATGGAGTATGATGATTTTCGGCCAAGCTATGTAGAGAGGAGAGGGCTGTTTTTGTCTGTGTTATGAAGTCTTGAATGATGTTGTTAAGTAATAGACATGTAAAGTGGGAGTGGAGATAATTAAGATTGTGTAAATGATGAAGTTTTGACATTTCGCGCACCAAGTGTTCGATGAAATGCCAAGCTCATATCAAATTAAGAAATTAAGCATGATTTGTATGTTATAAAAAGTGTTTATAATAGTGGAAATTCAATTGAGGGTTGTTGGATTAAATTTAATAAATTAGATTGTGAAATAAGGAAGATGGATAGCGAAGTCAGTCTCTGTCCTATTCCAGATAGGCTGAGTTTGGTCGCTTATAACTTGAGTTATATATGTTTGATTGATGAATCGTAAATTGTTTGGAAAACTAGACACATAAAGGAGTAACATATCCAAAATTCACAATTTTTAGACTTACGATGAGGCCGAATTGAATTTTTGAAATTGAAATTGAGATCCGTAAACAACTAACATAAACTAGACACAATAAGGTCCATTCTATTAAAATTCCAGCCCTTGATTCATTCCCAATTATGTACAGAGATTTTTTAATGTTAGTCGTTAAGCAGTGAGTTTTCAGCGACTTAGTAGAATTTAAATTTCCGCTCTCGCACTTGTGTAACTCTAAACCTTAGCCTATAAAAAAAATTCGTAGACCAACCTTATAAGTTAATAACTCAGCGAAGTCAAGTATTCATGCATTACATATTTTATTTATTGATCGGAAGCATATCTGACAGCTTATATTTTAATAAAGTTTATCGATTATAGATTATCGGCAGGAACCGCGACTTTCTTCGACAGTGTGAAATAATGCCAGTCAGTTTCCAAATCTATGAGTGGATATTTTATTGATTTTGATAAGTTATATGAATTTATTTTTTTCAAGTTATATTTTGAAATGAGACCAAGTTGCTAAAATATTTTGATGAGTTAAAAATAATTTTGGACCAGTTGAGAAATGTTATCATGTTTTTGATATTTTGAGATGATTTTTTTTATGATTTTTTTTAAATATTGGGGGAAAACCCAATCTTATAGACTGTTTGAATTGACGAATTATGGAATTGACAGATATAGTAGACATGTGCACATGTAGTTTCAGGACTATGGGGAAGGTGCTATATGACGCCCCTAGATCCTAGTTCCAGAGCCAAGATGATAGTATTGATTAACGCTAATGTCTATAGTTCAGTGACTTCAGGGACGACAATACATAATGCCCCAAGGCACTAGTTAGCTGTGTGGGGGGACATCAATACGTAATGTCACCATGCATCAGTTGTTTTCCAGATGAGGTTTTTAGAAATAATAGTTTCATGAAAGAGTTTTAGAAAGAATTAGTTTTACAAGAGATCTCAGAGTTTTACAGAAAGAAAGAAGTTTCTAGAAACTTTTTGCAAAAAGAGATTTGTTTTCAGACAAAAAGAGTTTTCAGAGAAGATTAGTTTTCTTATAAAATGAGATGATTTTGATTTCAGAAAATAAATTTTTCATAAAGTATTTTATTTCCTGTTTTAAACTGTTTACTCACTAGGTCGTTCAAATGATTTAACCCTCACACTCTCTAGTGTTTTCTACTTTGCAGGTCTACTCAGAGGTTGGGCTCGAGAGGATGGATACTGATGGCAGTCACTACGGTTATTGGGTCCACATAGCAGTCAAGTCTGAGGTATATGGATCAGTTAAAGTCAAGGTTGTAAAAGTTAATGTACAAGTCATGTGTTAGTTGCTTGCGAGTCATTATGTAAAGTTGTCAGAGTCAATGTTACTAGACTTTAATGTGGCTAACACAGAGTTGTAAGGCGCAATGGTTGTTTAATTAATTTAAGTTGGGCATGTGTCCCTTTAGTTAGATAGCTCTGGTAGCAATGAACCACATCTCTTGTCCTAATGATGTTTTTAGGAACATGTAGACTTAAGATGTAGTATAACACCTTTAAGGCACGAACATAGTCATTTTGACACAAAGAATGAAGGCAGTACCCTTAAGACAAGGTATTTGAGGCACATAAATCGCGAGGGCCTCAGAGATAATATATAGCAAAAGAAGAAGAGAGAAGCTCTAGGCATTGAAGTTGGAGTGGAATTATCGAGGAGATACAATAAATAATAGATTACTAGTCAAATAGTGAAAATAGTACATGTTTTGTACGAATCTATCCTGAAATGTTAGACATAACTAAGGATGTTAGAGTACCAGACTTTTTCCATTTAGGAAATAATGGAGAAGTACAATAGGAGAATGACTATAGAGGTATGACAGTGAGATTCCTATGTGTCAAAATAGGGTCGAAATTCCATCGGTTACATATCTGATGGAAAATTAGTTAGTAAAACCCGTATGCTTCCTTACGTGATGCACCCAAGTAGGAACAAGACAAAACAAGACTCTAAATAATTTACTAGCAGCTTAACACGAATAAGAACCAGTGTGACTAGGTACCCAGATGTTTTACCAGGCAGTGAATCAGGACAAAATAGTAGAAGAACCATTCGGGCACTTCAGAGCCCATGTATTTTATGTTGTAACCCAGACAGGGTAATTGATGTGATCCTAACAGCACTAAATTCGGTCCAGAGCACAGTTGATCCAATCCATGTACCAGTTGGACTGATTACAAGACACAGGGCTCAAAAGATTAAGGACGCTATGGCAGGCCTAGCCCAACATCATGTAGCTGAACTGAACAAGCATATTAGAGACCAATTGGGTTTCACGGAAAAGAGTTCAAAGGTTATACACTTGACCCAAGTCATCGAGGAGCAGCATAGATCGACTTCATTTGTTTAAGCTTAGAATCAATTTATATGCATGTACGGAACGTGGATGCACATTTATGGAACAATGTGTTAGTTTATTTTTTTTATTTGATGGTTTCATAATGGGCTAGGGATTAGGAGTTATTGGCTTTAGTTGGTAATGAGTAGTTTAGAGTTATTTCTGACTTGTTGGCATCTATTAGGGTTTAAACATATAACTATTTAAAGTCAAAAATTATCAATGGAAGAGCACCATTTGTTTCTGCGTGAATATCAATTTTTAGGATTGAAAATTTATCCCAAAGTTCAGTGATTGGACAAAGACTCATCAAAGGGTTGGCATCTTTTGTGGCGTCCTTTTGCTGGCAAAATTCACTTGAGGCTATCTCCAAGAATTTTCAAGAATAATTTTTGGGGTTTCTATGGGAACTTAGAACACGTTTTTTCCTTTCTGTATCGAGTTTCGTATCAGTTGGTTATCATAGCCAAATTTCAAGGTCTGACTTTTATTCCTTTATTTTCAACTTCGTCTATTTTCTTTTTTTTTTTTTCCTTTTTTTTAATTTTTTTTTCTTTCCTTCGGTCTGTCAAGTCTACTTCCTTATCTTGTTCTCATTAATCCTTTTATGTCATTGACAAGTCTTGATTCTGCTTAAAAAATAAAAATCAGACCCACGCTTGAGCTGTCACATTCTGCATGCTTAAAGTAACAATTGATGTTACAATTTGTTATTACCCCTGCGTAAAAAAAAAAAAAAAAAAAGTTTCAGTTCCACGCCTGACAATTGAGGTTGAGAGATGACTCTGCAACTTTAAAGTCGTTCTGTTGACCATTGATCAATTTGATACTTAATTTACGTGAACAAAAAAAGGTATCAGACCTACGTTGCAAGCTAAAGGCTTAAGTTTGGTTTTGATTGCATTCGACTTCTTTTCACTTGAACATTGTTTCATACAATTCAGGCTGCTTAAAAAAAAAAAAATAATTTGACAAGAATCAGTCACAAAGTCACACCGGCCACAGTTTGGAGGTTCAAAATATTAGATAGTCACGTCGATTATTTTATTATTCGGTGAATTTTTTTTTGTTATTTCTTTCTATCTTATTTACTGCAATTACATATTAAGTCAGTTATATTAGGTAATTTTGATTATCTTGAGTTGGAGTGAAATTGGGCAATGCTGATTGATTCGTTCTAGTGCACAAGTATCATATAATTGTTGCGACTATTTACTTTCCTAGTGTATTCTTGATAAGGTAAAAAAAAAAGAGTAAAAAAAAAAAGTAAAAAAAAAATTTCCAAATTGACATTGCAAGTATTTGCATAGTGCATACAGCACTTAGCATACTTGTTGCACTTGTCTATTTTATTCTTTCCTCTTGCACTTAGCTTTAGCTTTTGTTGATTAAGAATTGTTGTTGCTTTTCGAGTCACATCTCATTTTAATTAATACACTTATTCCTTTGATTCTTTGTGAATTTTGCTGACTTTGGGCTACACACTGGTTGTGCAATCCATTGGTGGTTAGCGTTTGACATTGAACGGAGGTAATCACTTTGAGTTGAGTGTTTGTGAGAGTGAAACACGAGAGCTTGTGGGATTTCTTTTATCTTAATTGTTCTATTTTTTTCTTGTTATTACTGACATGTTTGTTAAGTCAGATGACAGAGAAAGAGATGGACGTTAATGCGAGGTTTAATACCATGGAAAAGAATATGGATGGGTTCCGGGAGATGTTTGGAAATA
Source organism: Zanthoxylum bungeanum (assembly GCA_019454045.1). Lineage (NCBI taxonomy): Eukaryota > Viridiplantae > Streptophyta > Magnoliopsida > Sapindales > Rutaceae > Zanthoxylum > Zanthoxylum bungeanum. Next base: position 81,881 of record SKCR01016321.1, on the reverse strand, counting down.
TGACAATGAAAGAAAGATTGTCGAGGGAGGTTACTAGTCTCCATTTATCTAGTGTTTGGAAGGGGATTGAGAGGCCACAACATTCTAGGTAGGAACAAACAGAGCAACAATCATCTACGGTATCTATATATGAGTAAGGGTGGCAATGGGCCGGGCCGGGCCGGGCTATTGCAAGCCCGGCCCGAGCCCGGCCAACAAAAAAAAAGCCCGGGCCGAATTTTTAAAAAAAAATTTAAAAAATTAAAAATATATAAATATAAAATATATTTACACTATATACAAAGACAATTTATAAATAAATCACAAGTTTCATTGATAAATTAACAATTTAAATGCTAAAAAATAAATAAAAATGATATAAACATATTAAAAAATATATATATTATGTTTTTTTTTTTTAATTTTGGCCCGGGCCAAAATAGGAAAGCTCGGCCCGGGCTTTTTCCACCACGGGCCGGGCCGCGGGCTAACTGCCACCCTTAGATATTACCATCATCCTTCAATATTATGTTCGCTTGTTGGGGCACTGTGATGCATAATGTCCCATACTTAAATACTTGAAACACTTTACCTCCTTGGATTTCAGAATTACCACTTCAGACTTGACCTTAACTATGCATGTCTCCACTTCTTTTCCTTTACCACTATCGACTTTGGGCTTATTGAAACCCTCATCTCTTCATTCATTACTAGGCCAATTCCCCTTCAAAGTAGAAGTTCCATGTGTAGTGTATCTAGATGCAGATTTCTTCTTCAAATGTCTTTCTACCTTGATTGCCATATGTAGCATATCCTCCAATTCAATATAATGATACAACTCAAGTACACTAGCCATCTCCTTATTTAACCCACCTAAAAACCGACCCATCCTGACTTCTCTATCATCCACCACATTCGCCATATTCATTGTTATCTTCATCTCCGTATGATAGTCTTCAACACTATTCAACCCCTGATACAGATGTTGTAGCTTCTGATATAACCCTATGTAATAGTGGCTTGGAATGAATATCCTACGCATGAAAGCCTTTAACTCTTCCCATGTCTCTATTGATCTCTCATGGTTCCTCCTCTTATTAGTTACCAACTGATCCCACCAAATCACCGCATAGTCTGTAAATTTAATTACAGCCAACTTCACCTTCTACTCATCAAGATACCTATGGCAATTAAAGATCAGTTAAATCTTTCTATCTCTGTCCAAGTACGCCTCTCGAACATTTCTGCCTTGGAAAGATGGAATTTTCATCTTGATACTGCCTAGGTCACCATCGATATCCTCTCTCCTACCATGATCTCTCATGTCGGGCTTCATTCAGTATTCACAATTATGCTCATCATACGCATCTCTCTCATATCTAGCTCCAAATATATCACCAAATCATCTATCGTCTCCCCCATAAGATCTTATATCTCCTCTCTGTGAAAACCTCTTCGCTCATCAAACCTCTTATCCTACCGGTCATATCTCCTCTCATACCACATATCCTCAGTCTATACTTTCTTCCTTATCATCAAGCTCATACAAGTCTTCCATATATCTCGTTTATTCTCTACCTAAACCTCATATATAAGGGTGGCAGTTTAGCCCGCGGCCCAACCCGATAGGCTTTGGCCCGGCCCGTGGTGGAAAAAGCTCGGGTCGGGCTTTAAAACGAAAGCCCGACTCGGGCCCGGGCCTGGGCCGGGCTTTCCTATTTTGGCCCGGGCCCGGCCCGGCCGGGCCAAAATTAAAAAAAAAAAAACATAAATATATATATATTTTTAATATGTTTCTATCATTCTTATTTATTTTTAGCATTTAAATTGTTAATTTATCAATGAAACTTGTGATTTATTTATAATTGTCTTTGTATATAGTGTGTAAATATATTTTATATTTATATATTTTAAATTTTAAAATTTTTTTTTTTTTTAAAATTCGGGCCGGGCCTGGCTTTTCCGGGCCCGGAAATTTTTTTTTATTGGCCGGGCTTGCAAAAGCCCATCCCGGCCCATTGCCACCCTTAGTAATATCTATTCAACAGATGGTTGGTGGAAGATGAGATGCCTGCGTTAGAGGATGCTAGTGATACCTACTAGATAACTTGTCGCTTGTGTCTAGGATAGCATTAACAACATAGACATTCGAGGACGAGACCGAGTACCAGAGAGATTATATTTTTCATACTAGGTATAGCATAAATGGGAAATCATGTAGTATGATCATAGATGGGGGTAGTTGCACCAATGTGGCTAGCACGACATTGGTTGCAAGATAGAGATTGTCATATTTAAAACATCCTAAGCTATATATGTTGCAGTGGCTTAATGAGTATGGTGAGGTTAGAGTGACCAAGCAGGTGTTGTTGACTTTTATCATTGGACCTTACACGGATGAGGTGTTGTGTGATATGGTACCCATATAGGCAGGCCACATATTTTAGGGGAGGCAGTGGCAGTTCGATAGGAAAATGATATATGATAGGTTTAGGAACAAGTATTCATTCCAGTATAAGGGCAAGCTCATTACGTTATATCTTTGGACACCTAGATAGGTTCATGATGATCAAGTCAAATTACAGTTGGAAAGAGAAAAAAAAAAGATAGAGAACCACTTCATTGGGGGTAAAAGTGATAGTGGTGAGAAAATGAGATCTAAACCCGATAGTAGAGGAAATACTATGATTAGAGCCGAGAGTAAGCCCAATGGAAAGGGGACTGAAGGAGAGAGTGAGAAGAAAGGGAGAGTGAAAAAGAGTTTATATCTAGGTGATGGAGAAGTGACGACAACCTACAAGGCTAGCAAGCTCATGTTGCTGCTGGTGTATAAAGGCACACCATATTTTTCTTTACTTATTAACACTGAAAGTTCACTTCCTATTTCTATTTCTTCTTCTTTTGCTGGAATTTGAAGATATGCTCACAGAGGACATCTCTAATGGGCTCTCACCCATTTGAGGGATATAATATCATATCGATTTTGTGCCTAGATCGGTCATTTCTAATAGACCCGCATATATGAGTAATTTTAATGAGATAAAGGAACTTCAGAGACAAGTTAAAGAGCTAAATGAGAAGGGTTAGATACGAGAGAGTATGAGCCCATGTGTAGTATAAGTGGTATTAGTACCTAAGAAGGATAAGACATGGCGTATGTACATGGATTTCGTGCTATCAATAATATCATGATAAAGCATCGACATCATATTCCTCGGCTAGATGATATGTTAGATGAACTGCACGAATCTAGGATTTTTAGTAAAATTGAATCTAAGAGTGGATATCACCAGATTCGCATGAGAGAGGATGACGAGTGGAAGACCGCTTTTAAAACTAAGTATAAGTTGTATGAGTGGTTAATGATGCCTTTAGATTTAACAAATGGCCCTAGCACTTTTATGAGACTTATGGATCATGTGTTGTGTGTATATATAGAGAAGTTTGTAGTAGACTATTTTGATGACATACTAGTATACAGTAAGTGTTTAGATGAGCATCTAGGCTATTTGAGATGTGTGCTTAATGTTTTACGAAAAGAAAAATTGTTTGCTAATAGTAAGAAATGTACATTCTGCATGGATATAATCGATTTTCTCAGTTTCGTTGTGACTGCAGATGGCATAAAGGTGGAAAAGAAGAAAGTTAAAGCAATTAGAGATTGGCCAACACCTACCACGGTGTCTGGGGTTAGAAGCTTTCATGGGTTGGCGAGTTTCTATAGGCAATTTGTGAAGGATTTCAGCACCATAGCAGCACCCTTAACTGAGTTAGTCAAGAAGATGGATAGATTTCAATGGGGTGAGGCTCATGAGAGTGTCTTTCGAATGCTCAAGGAAAGGTTTGCAGTAAACCTGTCCTCGTACTACCTAATTTTGAGAGAACTTTCGAGATAGAGTGTGACGCAAGTGGTTAGGTATTGGAGCAGTACTGATGCAAAAGAAAAGGTCTATTGCTTACTAATGAGAGTGGTTTATACCCACTTATTCCTGCATTCTTCGCTTACTATTTTGTTAGGTTCCGTGTCTTTTAATGTATTTTGTGCTTTTTTTATGTTTTATTGATAGAACGCATTATAACATGGATCTTGGAGCAATTGTACATGTTTTGGGACCTTACGGATGCAACGGAAGCACATGGGAAGAGCGAAAGGTGCAAAAATCAGCAAGCCAGAAAATGCGACTGGCGTCGCGATGCCCCTTTAGAATGCTGCCATAGTAATTTCCCATGAGTTAGGCATCGCGATGCCACTTCCAATATCGCGACGTTGTGGCAGACGTCCAGAAACTTAAGAAATTGTTATTTTACATGCACAAGGACTCCAAAACTTTCCTATAAATATAGAGGCTCGTCCTAAACATTAAGAGGATGCTAATACACAACTCTAGACTCAAAACACATAATTTTAGAGAGATCCAAAGAGAAACATTAAAGAGCAACAAGAAATGATGAAGGCGGTGACGTCCGAAGACGAAAAGATTCGATTCAGGTTTAATATTCTAGTTTCTTTCTTCAACTCTAATGATTTCTATTAGATTCATGACCATGCTTTCATTGTTTTATTATTTGGTCACTCTATTATTCTAGAGGATGATATAGCCAATGCTTGAACCTATGTATTGATTGCCAATTTAATTGTTATAAAGTTTTGAATCAGTTTATTTATATTCACTTGTATTTAATGCTTCTTATTTGTTGGCCACAAAAATTAAAGTGATGAATGTTTAGAATCTATCGCTCGACGGAGAGGGATTTTGAATAGGATTTAGAGAATATAACTTATGAGATTTGTAGAGGTCGGGAGAATCTATAATCCCTTCGAAGTCGTTAAAAAAGAATCAGAAAGCATAATGAGTTGTTAATTATTAGATTTTTTATAGGGATATCGAAGTCTGTAATTAATAATCTTTTCACTATTGCTCGGGAGAGGGAGTGGAATACTTTAGGATCCTTGACTTATAAACAATGCAACTGAATAAGAATTGATTGTCATGACAAATACATAGGGGATATCTAGGTGAAATCAGACTCTAGAATCTATCTCTTCTAGGATTATCTTTATCAAACGTTTTATTATCTTATTTATTTAGTTTTTAATCTAAATTTAGTTGTTTTCTGAATAAAGTTAGGATTATCAATTATAGTACTTAGTGTGAGTTGAATACAATCCATGTGGGTTCTACACTCTTTCATATATCTTTACTAAAACTTAACACCGTACACTTGTTGTACGATATAAAATCTCGCAACATTTACTTTAGTGAAAATTTAAATGGGGCAGTTTTGAGGTATCTCACGTACGATGATGAGTTGTATGCACTTGTGTGAGTACTAGAGACTTGGCAGCATTACTTGTGGCCTAAAGAGTTCGTTATACACACAGATCATGAAAGTTTGAAATATCTTAAGCGGTAAGGAAAGTTGAACAAGAGTCATGCTAGATGGATGGCGTTTGTAGAGACATTCCCTTACGTCATTCGCTATAAAAGGGTAAGGAAAATATAGTTGCAGATGCCTTATCGCGCATGTATGTTTTACTTACTTCTTTAGGTGATAAAATGTTAGGGTTTGAATTTATTAAAGAGCTTTATGCATGTGATGTGGATTTTTGTGATATATACGATGCATGTATTAAGTCTGTATTTAGTAAATTCTACCAGCATGAGGGGTTTTTATTTAGAGAAAATAAGTTATGCATCCATTCTTGTAGTATGCGTGAGATATTAGTGAGAGATGTTCATGGAGGCGGACTAATGGGCCATTTTGGAATAAGTATGACCTTAGGAACCCTAAAAGAGCATTTTTACTGGCCTAAGATATAGCGCGATGTAGAGCGTCTTTGTGACAGGTGTCTTACTTGTAGAAAGGTCAAATCTAGGGTGAAGCCTCATGGTTTATATACTCCATTACCTGTACCTAGTGAAGCATTGGTAGATATTTTGATGGATTTTGTGTTGGGATTACCTAGTACTAAACATGGTAAGAATTCCATTTTTGTAGTGGTTGATAGATTTAGAAAAATGGCAAATTTCATATCATGCTATAAAACTGACGATGCCACTAACGTATCAGACTTGTTCTTTAGAGAGGCAATACGGCTAAATGGGATTCCTATGAGTATAGTTTCAGATAGATATGTCAAGTTCTAGAGTTATTTTTAGAAGGTTTTGTGGGGTAAGTTAGAGACCAAACTACTTTATTCTTCTACGTGTCACCCTCAAACAGACGGCCAAAAAGAAGTGGTCAATAGGACATTGACTCAATTGCTTCGTACTATAGTCACTAAGAATTTAAAATCGTGGGAATAATATTTGCCATTTATAGAGTTTACATACAATAGGAGCATTCATTGTTCTACTTCACATTCACCTTTTGAAATTTTGTATGGATTTAACCCGCTAACGCCATTGGTTTTGTTTCTTTTGCCTGTTGCAAAAAGGGTAGGTTTATATGGGAAAATGAAAGCGGAGTTGGTGAAACAAATATAAGAGAAAACACGTGAAAACATATTACAAAAAAATAAGAAATACACCTCTCATGCGAATAAGGGCCGTAAACGTGTGATGTTTGAGCCTGGTGACTGTGGCTACACATGCATAAGGAGAGGTTTCCAGCTCATAGGAGATCCAAGCTTCAACCTCGGGGAGATGGACCTTTCCTAGTCATCGAAAGGATCAATGATAGTACTTATAGGCTTGAATTACTTGTTGAGTATAATTTTTCTACTTCATTTAATGTTTATGATTTGTCACTTTTTAATGAAGGTGTCAATTCGAGGTCAAATCCTTTTCAAGAGGGAGGGGATGATGTGATCCTAGTAGCACCAAATTCGGTCCAGAGCACAGTTGATCCAATCCATGTACAAGTTGGACCGATTACAAGACACATGGCTCAAAAGATTAAAGACGTTATGGAAGGCCTTGCCCAATATCATATAGACAAACCGAAAAAGCATATTAGAGAACAAGTGGGCTTCAAGGAAGAGGGTTCAAGAGTTATACACTTGAACCAATTCATCAAGGAGCAACATAAATCGGCTTAATTTATTTAAGCTTAGAATCAATTTATTTGCATGTATGGACGTGGATGAAAGTTAATGGAAAGATATGTTAGTTTATTTTTTATTTGATGGTTTCATAACGGGCTAGGAATTATGAGTTACGAGATTTAGTTGGTAATGTGTAGTTTATGGTTCTTTTTGACTTTTTGGCATCTATTAGGGTTTGAATATGTAACTATTTAAAGGCAAAAATTCTCAATGGAAGAGCACCATTTGTTTGTGCGTGAATAGCAATTTTTAAGATTGAAAAGTTATCCAAAAGTTCAGTGATTGAACTAAGACTCATCAAAGGGCTGGCATTCTTTGCGACGTTATTTTGCTGACAAATTCATCTGAGGCTATCTCCAATGGTTTTCAAGGACAGGTTCTTTGGGGTCTACGGAACTTGGAACCTGTTTTGTCTTTTTCGTATCGAGTTTCATATCAATCAAATTCATGATGATAACATATCAAAACCCTAAAATGAACATTGTATAGTACCCCCGAGTAAGATTATTACAAAATAAGTAATAAAGAGTATTATTCGTTGATGGGTAATAAAAAATTATTAAACACAGGCAGAGAGACTTCAAAGGTAGATATTCTCAGATGGAAGAAGGATGAGACTACAATAGATTTTAGCGAAGAGATCTTCGCGAACTAAGAAGGAAAATGCCCATAGTTTATGTGAATAAGAATAATAGCATAATCAACCCTTCCTAAAATCGCATATAATGATAACCGCCATTAATTTCTTAATAAGTTTTTGTAACAAACAAGCTTCAAGGGTAGGCTTTAAGTGTCATCCGAAATAAAGTTGGCACGCGATTCCAAAAAAAGTAATGGGTTAAATCTCTAAAGTAATGAGATAGTGTGAAGAAAGAAATGATCAAATATATGCCAATTAATTGATGACAATACTGCAGGTTGAATATAAAAATGTAATATGACAAAGAAAGAATGAAGCTAACTCCTACAAGTAGGAGTAACGTGATACCAGAAACCAAGAACTTGCTAAGATAAGTTAGGGATTATGTATAGTAGAACGCGATTCAAGGATATTATTTTAAGAAATATAGTTTTTGAGTGAGTTACTAATGTAATAGTTTCTCCTATAATTGAGGTTTATAACTAATACCAAAGTTTGCACAATAAATTCAAAAAGTAGTCGAGAAACCTTGGCTATTAACTGAATGCATACAATATTATTTACTAGAGAGATCATTAAAGAGACTACATTACAACAAATTATGAAGAACCCGAGGTATTCTCAAAGTTAGGGAAATGAAGGTCATTAGGACATGATTGGTATTAGAGGAAATGAAAAAAGGATAACGAAATGAAGGAAATATGGGACGACCTTTAGCTAGCAGGAATCATACATAGGTCAAGATAAGGAAAAATCTAGATGATTGATGTATGGGAAGCTACAAATTGAGCAATAAACAGTTTTAGCAAAAAATAAGCCTAATGTTTTATGTATTATGTCATTGTGAGAATTCCAATGGTTAGAAAGGAAGCGAGGTGGATTATGTTTGCCTAGCTAGATCAAGACTGCATGGTAACATTCGTTATCTATGGAACTAATTGGAGTAACTTTAGGTTGAGGAGTAAATGGGCATAGTTCTATAGATTTCTCAGAATTTTAGTAGCCGGTAATAACTCGCGACCAAAGGACTAAGGATTGTATTTCTAAAGGCTACTCAATTTTAGGTATACATCAGCATCTTAGGTAACAGATAATATATGATAGTTTAGTTTCCCAGTTAACACACAAATTAAGATTCAGGACGAAACCATTTTAAGGGGGGTGAATGTAACACCCTGATTGGATCGGTCATACTCGGTAGAGTGAATCAGTATGCATAACACCTTAAAATTCATAAACTAATATTAAAAAAATAGGTTTCAAACCTTAGGAATCTTGTACGGAGGTCCCAGATAATTTTTCAGTTTCAATACCTTCTTTAGTTTAACAGAGTCAATAAGCTAGTTTTAGTAATCTGGACATATCGTTTTCATCTAATTTTCGATTTTCATAAATTTTATGTCATCGGAAAGCTAAAACTAAGACCTACAACTTCCATGTTGAACATATTCCCAAATTCAGAAACGCACTAGGTAAAAAATACAAGTCAAAGTCGCATGAATAGTATTACACGTGGACTGTTCTAGAAATGTCCCCATTTTCCGATTTTTATCATGGTTTTATTAATAAAATCAGCCCTTTCCTTTATAAATAGAAACTATTCCTTCATCGTTTTCATTTTATGAAAAACGTGAATAAGGAAAGCCATTCACGCCATTTTAATCTTCTTTAAGCTTCTTCCATTTTTTTTTCAAGCAAACGAAGGTTTCAAGTCCAAGATTAAGAAAGTAAGCTTCTAACCTTTATTATTTCACCAATTTCAGATTTTGTCATCCTATTTTTCTTTCCCCATTTCACACTCCATGAACCCTAGGGGTGAGAATGACTTATTTGACATGGTTAGGCTAGCTAGATCATTTATTCATGCATTTCATGACTATACACACATAAAATAAGCTTGTGTCGAAAATGCCCAATTTTCCCCAATTGTGTAGGCGCTGGCCGAATTCTCCATGTCTAGGGGAAGGTGATTTTTATTGTTCTTGATGAATAATAGTGATGGTTCATGCAATTGTTGATGATTGAAATAAGTTTGTGGTGATTATGGAGGACAATGATTTTCGTCCAAGCTATGTAGAGAGGATATGGCTATTTTTGTATGTTCTTATAAAGTCTTGAATGATGATGTTAAGTAATAGACAAGTAAAGTGGGAGTGGATATAACTAAGATTGTGTAAATGATGAAGTTTTTGGCATTTCGCGCACCAAGTGTTCGACGAAATGCCAATCTCATATCAAATTAAGAAATTCAACATGATGTGTATGTTAGAAAGAGTTTTTATAATAGTGAAAATTTTGTTGAGGGTTGTTAGATTAAATTTATTAAGTTAGACGGTGAAATACCGAAGATGGATAGTGAAGTCAATTTCTTTCCGGTTCCGGACAGGCTGTATTTGGTCACTTATAACTTGAGATTTATATGTACGATTGATGAACTGAAAAACTTTATATAAATTAAACACATAAATTAGTAACATATCCAAAATTCAGAATTTTTAGAATTAAGATGAGGCTGAACCAAATTTTTTAAAGTTGGGTGACCTGCTGCCACTGTACTCAATTTCAACTTGAACAGCCCCTTAAATTCTATTTATAACTTGTGTTATATATGTTCAAATGATGAACTGTAAAATTTTGGGTACACTAGACACATAAAGGAGAAACATATCCAAAATTCGGATTTTTTAGACTTAAGATGAGGCGAAACCGAATTTTTAATTTTGGGCGATCGGCTGCCACTGCACCAAATTTTCAACTTGAACAGTCCCTGAACTTCGGTTTATAACTTGAGTTTCTAAAATAGAAATTGTGATCCATAAAAAAATTGACATAAATTAAACAAAATAAGGTCCATTCTATTAAAGTTCTAGCCCCTGATTTATTCCCAATTAAGTACTTCGAATTTTCAAATTTAGACGTTAATCAATGAGTTTTCATCGACTTAGTAGAATCTAAATTTCCACTCCCGCACTTATTTAACTCCAAACCTCAACTCGTAAAAAAATTCATAGACCGCCGTTATAAGTTAGTAACTCAGCGAAGTCAAGTATTCATGCATTACATATTTTATTTATTGATAAGAAGCATATCTCATAACTTATGTTCTAATAAAGTTTATCGATTTTAGATTATCGGCAAAAACCGCGAATTTCTTCGACACCGTGAAATAATGCCAGTCAGTTTCCAAATCATTGAGTGGATATTTTTATTTTCATAATGTTTTATTGATTTTATTAAGTTGTATGAATTTATTTATATTCAAGTTATACTCTGAGATGAAACCGAGTTGCCAAAAAATTTTGATGAGTTAAAAATGATTTTGGACCAGTTGAGATATGTGTAGACAACAGAACTTGAAGACGCTGTTCTAGGCTCGCGACCTAGTTGGGAGTACGAAATAACATGGAGTCGCCATCCGGTGTGAACCGGACAAAGATTTAAGGCCGCACTCACCCCTCGCAAGGGAAGACCTAAAACCGTTGGGTTCGGAATGGTCCCTTACTTATGTCACTTGTGATGATATGATTTGTGCAATAAATTAACCGAATCTATTCAACATTCATGCTCAAGGATATTTAGATCTAACATGGATTCATCCAATTAATTCCACACAATGTAACATAACAAACATATTGAACCATTAAATCAACATGTATAAATCATTACCCAAACGCATAATAAACTAAGAACATGCATAAAGAACAACCTAAACATGTTTTAACAAATAAATGACAAACTAAATTAAACCATGCTTTAAATAATAAACAAATAACCTAAGACTATAACATGCTCAAATATAAATTTGGATGAGACGAGATATACCACAAAATGGAACACATATCCCGCTTATCCAACCATCACATCATGCTTCAAACGACTCTCATGCGATAATATTAAAATTAAATAAAATAAACGAAATATAATGAATAAAAGGGTGCCCTCAGGTCTAACCTCTTTTGTCGTTCCTCGAAAGCGCGTTACACGGCCGTCGGAATGATTGATACTCCGCAACTTTTCTGGTTCACTAATCCAACGATTTTCCTAGCGGTTTCACTGCTCGGGTTGTTTTTTTCACTCCGTTTCTCTACTGTTTTAAGGGTATTTTCTGGTTACTATTTTGGGGACTATTTTCAAAGATTTTGGGACTGTTTTGGCATGGTTTAGGGACTGGTTTGGGTCTGATTTACTGGCAGGTTTTGGGATTGTTCTGCGGCAGTTTAAGGGGGGAATATGCGGCAATTTAAGGCTTATTTCAGGGAGGTTATGCGGCAGTTTAAGGGGGAGTTTTTGGTGCGATGTTGGGCAGTGAAGGGAGGCCTGAACTGGGCAGTAAAGGGGCTATTGTTGAAGGCTAGGGTTAGTGTACGTGTTTGTTGTGTGAATTTATTGGCAGTTTAATGGTGTGTGGCTGTTATGGAGCATGTGTGAATTGGTTGAGTGCGTTTAATTTTTTGTGGCTGAAGGGCGCTAGGTGGCGTGCGTGATTTGTTGTTGAATGGGGCAAGTGGAGATAAGGCAGGTGAAGGCTGTGACGAGTGGTGTGAAGGGTTTGATTAGGTTGTGGTCTATGCGAGTGAAGGAGGGGGCTTATGACTTGAAGCAAGGGTACGTGGATGGTTTGCTGAGTGAGTGTCAAGGCAGGTTGAGTTTGTGGCTGCTGGGCGATGTGGGAATGAGGGGCGTGGGTTTGTGCAGGTGGCGAGAGAGTGTTGGTTATTATCTAGGTCCCAAGATCAAACAAGCAATGAAAATCATGTGTGATCACACCAACGGAGGTAACGGAATACTCACATCGATCGGTTGAGTCGATTTGGAGACGAATGAAGGCCAAATAGCCACTGCCAAGGACGCCAAACTGCTGCAGTTCACTGCCTCCATTTTCAGAATTTTGAGTGAGGAAACGGAGCTCCAAGCTTCGTCGAACGGATCCTGGCTCATGGGTGAACCTCCCTACCACCTTCGCAAGACTCATAGTGTGCTAGCACTTACGGTTTTTGCCACAAAAACCCAACTCTTGCTTCCCATTGCTCACGCCATTTTGGCTTCAAAACCAGTCCACATTTTCTGTTTTGGGCGTGAGGAGAAGAGAGAAAAAGAGAGAAGAAAGTTGTGTAATGTGTTAATGAAAAGCTTTTCCAAAAAGCTTATATATTTTCCAAGAAAAAATAATAAAACCAATTACTTAATTGATTTAAATAAAACCAAAAGTAAATGATTTTCCCTCCAAACACTATTACACCAACTTACATCAACTATTCACATGTCACTTTAATAAAGTGATGTGATGCAAGTCAATCCATCAATCCATCAATCAATCAATCAATCAATCACTCAAAGTGACTTTTGATTTGACGCTTGATGTGACGATTGATTTGACGCTTGATGCGACTTGCGATGCCGCACTTGAATTCGAAATACGAATGCGCTCGCAATCACACTAGGGCTCGGTTCGCTAATTCCAAATTAACAATTTTTCCGTCGCGTCGTAATTAAATGATTACGCCTAGCGAATTCACTATTCACGTCGCTAACGAATTAATTCTAAATTAATTCGTTCGCCCGAATTAAAATCTAACTTTAATTCCGCGTCGAAATCTAATTTCGTTTAATATATCGAATATATTAATTTACCGATTAATTCCAAATTAATCGTTATCTCTCTCTAGAGGATATTTTATCCTAGATAAAATATCTCCGTAATTAATCCTAGATTAATTTTCTCTCTCTTCTGTATAATCCCAGATTATTCAAGAGTGCGAGTTGTGCGTCATCGGTGGATTATCGGGAAGCGACCCATGAGATCTCCGGATACGTTGGCAATAAATACGGTTGGCGGTGTATCTGAATCACGTACGTACCAAGTACTACGTTCTACCGATTTACGAGACAAGGTCGACTCCTAGCAAAGCACCAAGTCTTCCCAATTCTCCGGACATATCCATTTAAGAATATTAAGATCTGTTATCAAGCGTAGTATACGATTGTATTGTGCATATCGGCCCAGTATCGGATTGTCACGTGCTAGGGCTGGGGCTGGATAAGTGTCTACCCCGTCCGAAGCACATATCGGATATCTGGTAACATAGTCTTTATTATCGGATATTCATGACCTGGTCACAATATCTCGATTGGTTGCGCAACACTCAACAGCACTAGTACCGTATCCTGCGTGACATCATCTCCAATATGGCTGAAGTGATACTTCCGTCTTGACATCACACCCAATACACTACGACTCTCTGATAAACCCAGAAGTGGTGTATGCAGAACCGGTTAAAGCCCTGTACCACCAAGACCAAAGTCTATCGATTATCGTAAGTATTAGCGATGTAAGTCTCAGGTTAGACTATACACACCTACCTTGATTTCGGCCTCCCATAGACACATAGTCATAATACCAATGGGATTCCGAAAGGTCTATCCAGAGCGAAGCTGTTTCCCGTACCATCGGTGAAACACGACCTCCTATCGCACTTGCATAAGTATCCAATACTTATATATATGAGAACTATGCCGTTGTGCCCTCACAACGCACACAAGTGCAATACTAGCCTATTCCGCATTATCGATGTCCAGTCTCGATAATACTCCGGCTAGGGATATTTAATGATTAATCCTTCGGGGACTGATACTGTCTCATATCATTCTCAGTCCAGGAACTAATCACAGGGACCTCTCTTCATTTATATATCTATGGTGATCTAATCACAAATGATGAGAGTGCAATTTCCTTGTCACATAGTTAATTTGCTACAACAACACAATGATCTGTGCAAATAGTGACGCTATGGGTCATTTTGTCCAACAGATAGTGTGTTGACTGGTGGCTGTTTATGGGCGTGAGGACGTGAGGCGTAATGGGCTGGTGGAGGCTGGGCAAAAGGAGAAAGGGCGTGGGCAATGTGGCTTCTTGCGTGAGGTGTAGCTCGTTAGTTTGTGTTGATCAATTGAGGGGTTGTGAGGCTGTGGAAGGTGTAGCCAGATTATGGTTTTTTTTGGTGGCTACCGATTTTGTGTGTGAAAGAAGAAAGGGCTGGTTATTTTCTTTTGTATTTTTGTGAGGATCAGCCAGCCAGCCAGGGATTTGAATGTGTGGAGAAGGGTTATTTTTATAGGCCAATGGAGGGGGTTCACCTTGTTGGAGAAGGAATATGATTTGTGTGTTTTAAAGGGGATATCTTTTAATTTAGTATGTGATAAGGAAATCTTTTAATTTGGGGAAGTGATTTATGTATTTTAGGAAAGGGATTTAATTTAATTTAGGAAGGTGATTTAATTTGTGTCATGTGTTTAATTTAATTTTAAATCTTTTAATTTAATTTGTGACATGTATTTTAAATGTTTTAATTATTTAATTGTGAGATGTGTTTTAAATATTTTAATTATTTTTGGATGTGATTAATGGGTTTGGTGTGTTTAAAAACAGAGGTCCAACAAGCGAACCCGAAGCGAAACAAGCGAGTTAAATCTGACAAAATGCTAATTTCCAACTTTACCCTTCCAACGTCTGTTTCCCGCGGCTTTCACAACTAAAGAGGTAGTGTCTCCATACGAGACTCATCATCGGGCTGATTTGCAAAAATGCAATGCCTACAGTCGCCCCCACTTTGATGGGACTTGTGTAGTGTGTGACAATGACAATCCTATCAAAGTACGTGCAATGCATTTTTACTTTCCTGGCTCGCCAGCTGTCACCTGGTCTGCCTGCTGTGCTGAGTTGATAATGCTAAACCTCGTACCTAGGGCGTCGCAGTTGCGTCTCCGTACCTAGAGTGCCGCAGTGATGATGTTGGTTGTCTGGATGCTAACCTCGTACCTAGGGTGTCACAGTGACGTCTCCGTACCTAGAGAGCCCAAATGTCTGAATAGTCCACATGCCGTACCTGATGTGCTAACCCCGTACCTAGGGCGTCGCTGTGGTCTGAATGCTAACCCCGTACCTAGGGTGTCGCAGTGACGTCTCCGTACCTAGAGAGCCACTAAATGTCTGAATAGTCCACATGCCGTACCTGGCGTGCTAACCCCGTACCTAGGGCGTCGCTGTGGTCTGAATGCTAACCCCGTACCTAGGGTGTCGCAGTGACGTCTCCGTACCTAGAGAGCCATAAAATGTATGAGTGCTAACCCCGTACCTAGGGTGTCGCGGTGACGCCTCCGTACCTAGAGTGCCACAAATGTCTGAGTGCTAACCCCATACCTAGGGTGTCGCGGTGACGCCTCCGTACCTAGAGTGCCACAAATGTTTGAGTGTTAACCCCGTACATAGGGTGTCGCGGTGACGTCTCCGTACCTAGAGAGCCACAAATGTCTGAATGCTAACCCCGTACCTAGGGTGTCGCGGTGACGTCTCCGTACCTAGAGAGCCACAAATGTCTGATGCTGATAATGATGTGGGCCTCGCCCCCAGAGTGCCATACCCGGCGTGCCATTCTCGGCGTGTCCATTCCCGGACTATATCTCTATTCTTGGAGTGCCATTCCCGGCGTGCCATTCTCGTCGTGCTCATTCTTGAGCTGTCCATTCCCGGACTATATCTCCATTCTTGGAATGCCATTCCAGGCGTGCCATTCTCGGCGTGCTCATTCTTGAACTGTCCATTCCCGGACTATATCTCCATTCTCGGAGTGCCATTCCCGGCGTGCCTTTCTCGGCGTGCTCATTCTTGAGCTGTCCATTCCCGGACTATATCTCCATTCTCGGAGTGCCATTCCTGGCAGAACTGATCTGAAGTGATGTGGGCCTCGCCACATCATAACATAAGCAAATCAAGATAGACATCTATGAAAACGGTCATTCACCGACCTACAATTTCTTCAACTAGTCACCTTGCCAACTACTCAGGTTTTCACCGCTAAGAACCTATAGTGAAGTGCTTACGAGTCTATCATAGATCAATCACTCAAAGTATCAGATAAAAGTACATCAAGAGTTTATCGTTTTTAAGGTTTCACCTTAAAGCAATCAATTTCATCATCGGACTTATGTCTAACTATCAAAGACTAAAAACAAACAACAATTTTTTTTTCTTTTTTTTCTTTTTTTTTTCTCTTTTTTTTTTCTTTTTTTTTTCTTTTTTTTTCTTTCCTTTTTTTTTTTTTTTTTTTCTTTTTTTAAAGGCCCCCCAATGGTCTTTCTATCATTGCAGTAAAGTTCTTTGTTCCTCGGTTTCCTTTTCTACGATATCCATTTTGCTAAATTCTTCTTTGACAAGTCTTCTTTTTCCTAACCCAACAGATATCTATGATGGATTTTAAGACACGAGGTTTAACATGATGCATGTATGCATGAGATGCATGGGATGTATGAGACATAATATGCATGGGGTTATCAAAAGCATAAAGGGTGGCCCCAATAGGTCATACAACTATGGTAAACATGTGGGTTTACGGGAGTGTGGACAAAGGCTTTCATTTGACGAAGGATTACCCACAACTAGGACTCCCCACTCAAGGGTTCGAGCGACCAAGTGAGTGCACTTTTTTTTATACCTTACGGTACGTGCCAACGAGTTATGGTGTGTGACTAACTGTCGAATGGATTTCCCGTTGTAGATTCCCCAGAGGGAGGGTGGAGCGAGGCTCTCTTAAGTACCCAAGCCTCTTAGGCTCTTATCGCTTGGTGTCAGGAATAAACAACGAGTTCTCCAAACTAGTTTGTCACAACGAGCTACAAGTAATGATTATCTCGGTGTCTTCACAGCTTTTCCTTATAAAAAGGTAGTGAGTGAAGGAAGACATCGAACCATTACCTGGCCTTAACAATGCCTTTGATTACACCCCTTTCAACTCACTATAGAAACGATTAACTAAAGCACAAATCATAAACATCACAAGACATGATTTCGGGGCCGATTTAAAATATCCCCAGTGGAGTCGCCAAACTATAGACAACAGAACTTGACGACGCTGTTCTAGGCTTGCGACCTAGTTGGGAGTACGAAATAACATGGAGTCGCCACCCAGTGTGAACTGGGACAAAGATTTAAGGCCGCACTCACCCCTCGCAAGGGAAGACCTCAAACCGTTTGGTTCGGAATGGTCCCTTACTTATGTCACATGTGATGATATGATTTGTGCAATAAATTAACCGAATCTATTCAACATTCATGCTCAAGGGTATTTAGATCTAACATGCATTCATCCAATTAATTCCACGCAATGTAACATAACAAGCATATTGAACCATTAAATCAACATGTATAAATCATTACCCAAACGCATCAAAAACTAAGAACATGCATAAAGAACAACCTAAACATGTTTTAACAAATAAATGACAAACGAAATTAAACCATGCTTTAAATAATAAACAAATAACCTAAAGACTATAACATGGTCAAATACAAATTTGGATGAGACGAGATATTGGTATCTTAAGTGGTACGTGGCATTGTATCCCGAGTGCAGATAATACTACCGTCCATTCGGAATCCGCTATGGAATTTACGTCTGGGTTTCCATCCGATATACCACAAAAGGGAACACATATCCCGCTTATCCAACAATCACATCATGCTTCAAACGACTCTCATGCGATAATATTCAAATTAAATAAAATAAACGAAAGATAATGAATAAAAGGGTGCCCTCAGGTCTAACCTCTTTTGTCGTTCCTCGAAAGCGCGTTACACAGGCCGTCGGAAGGATTATACTCCGCAACTTTTCTGGTTCACTAATCCAACGATTTTCCTCGCGGTTTCGCTGCTCGGGTTGTTGTTTTCACTCTGTTTCTCTTCTGTTTTAAGGGTATTTTCTGGTTACTGTTTCAGGTCTATTAGGCTACTGTTTTGGGGAATATTGTCAGAGATTTGGGGACTGTTTTGGCATGGTTTAGGGACTGGTTTGGGTCTGATTTACTGGCAGGTTTTGGGATTGTTCTGCGGCAGTTTAAGGGGGGAATATGCGGCATTTTAAGGCTTATTTCATGGAGGTTTTGTGGCAGTTTAAGGGGGAGTTTTTGGTGCGATGTTGGGCA
This sequence comes from Zanthoxylum bungeanum, assembly GCA_019454045.1. Classification (NCBI taxonomy): domain Eukaryota; kingdom Viridiplantae; phylum Streptophyta; class Magnoliopsida; order Sapindales; family Rutaceae; genus Zanthoxylum; species Zanthoxylum bungeanum. The sequence goes on along the minus strand of SKCR01016321.1, from coordinate 63,240 downwards.
GTGAAGGGAGGCCTGAACTGGGCAGTAAATGGGCTATTGTTGAAGGCTAGGGTTAGTGTACGTGTTTGTTGTGTGAATTTGTTGGCAGTTTAATGGTGTTTGGCTGTTGTGGAGCAGGTGTGAATTGGTTGAGTGCGTTTAATTTTGTGTGGCTGAAGGGCGCTAGGTGGCGTGCGTGATTTGTTGTTGAATGGGGCAAGTGGAGATAAGGCAGGTGAAGGCTGTGACGAGTGGTGTGAAGGGTTTGCTTAGGTTATGGTCTATGCGAGTGAAGGAGGGGGCTTATGACCTGAAGCAAGGGTACGTGGATGGTTTGCTGAGTGAGTGTCAAGGCAGGTTGAGTTTGTGGCTGCTGGGCGATGTGGGAATGAGGGGCGTGGGTTTGTGCAGGTGGCGAGAGAGTGTATTGACTGGTGGCTGTTTATGGGCGTGAGGACGTGAGGCGTAATGGGATGGTGGAGGCTGGGCAAAAGGAGCAAGGGCGTGGGCAATGTGGCTTCTTGCGTGAGGTGTATCTCGTTAGTTTGTGTTGATCAATTGAGGGGCTGTGAGGCTGTGGAAGGTGTAGCTAGATTAGGGTTTTTTTGGTGGCTGCCGATTTTGTGTGTGAAAGAAGAAAGGGCTGGTTATTTTCTTTTGTATTTTTGTGAGGATCGGCCAGCCAGCCAGGGATTTGAATGTGTGGAGAAGGGTTATTTTTATAGGCCAAGGGAGGGGGTTCCCTGTTGGAGAAGGAATATGATTTGTGTTTTTTAAAGGGGATATCTTTTAATTTAGTATGTGATAAGGAAATCTTTTAATTTGGGGAAGTGATTTATGTATTTTAGGAAAGGGATTTAATTTAAATTAGGAAGGTGATTTAATTTGTGTCATGTGTTTTAATTTAATTTTAATTTGTTTTAATTAATTGTGACATTTATTTTAAATGTTTTAATTATTTAATTTGTGAGATGTGTTTTAAATATTTTAATTATTTTTGGATGTGATTTAATGGGTTTGGTGTGTTTAAAATCAGAGGTCCAACAAGCGAACCCGAAGCGAAACAAGCGAGTTAAATCTGACAAAATGCTAATTTCCAACTTTACCCTTCCAACGTCTGTTTCCCCCGCGGCTTTCACAACTAAAGAGGTAGTGTCTCCATACGAGACTCATCATCGGGCTGATTTGCAAAAATGCAATGCCTACAGTCGCCCCCACTTTGATGGGACTTGTGCAGTGTGTGACAATGACAATCCTATCAAAGTACGTGCAATGCATTTTTACTTTCCTAGCTCGCCAGCTGTCACCTGGTCTGCCTGCTGTGCTGATTTGATAATGCTAAACCTCGTACCTAGGGCGTCGCAGTTGCGTCTCCGTACCTAGAGTGCCGCAGTGATGATGTTGGTTGTCTGGATGCTAACCCCGTACCTGGGGTGTCGCAGTGACGTCTCCGTACCTAGAGAGCCACAAATGTCTGAATAGTCCACATGCCGTACCTGGCGTGCTAACCCCGTACCTAGGGCGTCGCTGTGGTCTGAATGCTAACCCCGTACCTAGGGTGTCCTATTGACGTCTCCGTACCTAGAGAGCCACAAATGTCTGAATAGTCCACATGCCGTACCTGGCGTGCTAACCCCGTACCTAGGGTGTCGCTGTGGTCTGAATGCTAACCCCGTACCTAGGGTGTCGCAGTGACGTCTCCGTACCTAGAGAGCCATAAAATGTCTGAGTGCTAACCCCGTACCTAGGGTGTCGCGGTGACGCCTCCGTACCTAGAGTGCCACAAATGTCTGAGTGTTAACCCCGTACCGAGGGTGTCACAGTGACGCCTCTTTACCTAGAGTGCCACAAATGTTTGAGTGCTAATCCCGTACATAGGGTGTCGCGGTGGACGTCTCCGTACCTAGAGAGCCACAATGTTTGAATGCTAACCTCATACCTAGGGTGTCACGGTGACGTCTCCGTACCTAGAGAGCCACAAATGTCTGATGCTGATAATGATGTGGGCCTCGCCCCCAGAGTGCCATACCCGGCGTGCCATTCTCGGCGTGTCTATTCCCGGACTATATCTCTATTCTTGGAGTGCCATTCCCGGCGTGCCATTCTCGGCGTGCTCATTCTTGAGCTGTCCATTCCCGGACTATATCACCATTCTCGGAGTGCCATTCCCGGCGTGCCATTCCCGGCGTGCTCATTCTTGAGCTGTCCATTCCCGGACTATATCTCCATTCTCGGAGTGCCATTCCCCCGGCAGAACTGATCTGATGTGATGTGGGCCTCGCCCTCAGAGTGCCATACCCGGCCAAACTGATGTTGATGTTGATCTTCCATTCTCAGAGTGCCATTCTCGGCGTGCTCATTCTCTAGCTGTCCATTCCCGAACTATATCTCCATTCTCGGAGTGTCATTCCCGGCGTGCAATTCTCGGCGTGCTCATTCTTGAGCTGACCATTCCCGGACTATATCTCCATTCTCGGAATGCTATTCCCGGCAGAACTGATCTGATGTGATGTGGGCCTCGCCCCCAGAATGCCATACCTGGCAGAAACTGATCTTATGCTATGTGGGCCTTCCCCCCAGAATGCCATACCCGGCAGAAACTGATCTGATGCTATGCGGGACTCGCCCCCAGAATGCTATATCTGGCAGGACTGATCTGATGTAATGTGGGCCTCGCCCCCAGAATGCCATACCCGGCAAGACTCATACTGATAAAGATGTGGGCCTCGCCCCCAGAGTGCCATACCCGGCAAGACTGATAATGATGCTAATACGGGCCTCGCCCCAAACTGATGCTGATGTGGGCCTCACCCTAAAATGATGCTGATGTAGGCCTCGGCCCTGGGATTCATTCCAAATTCTGACGACATGGGCCTCGGCCCTGGGATTCATTCCAAATTCTGAAGACGTGGGCCTCGGCCTTGGGATTCATTCCAAATTCTGAAGACGTGGGCCTCGGCCCTGGGATTCATTCCCTGGATTCATTCCAAATTCTGACGACATGGGCCTCGGCCCTGGGATTCATTCCCTATATTCATTCCAAATTCTGATAAGGTGGTCCTCAGCCCTGGGATTCATTCCCTGGATCCATTCCAAATTCTGACGATGTGGGCCTCAGCCCTGGGATTCATTCCAAAATCTGACGATGTGGGCCTCAGCCCTGAGATTCATTCACTGGATTCATTCCAAAATCTGACGATGTGGGCCTCAGCCCTGGGATTCATTCCAAATTCTGATGATGTGGGCCTCAGCCTTGAGTTGATACTGATGTGGGCTTCGCCCCAAAATTGAAACTGATGTGGGCCTTGCCCCAAAACTAATACTGACGTGGGCCTCGCCCCAAACTGATGTGGGCCTCGCCCCAAACGGATATTGATGTGGGCCTCAACCCCGGGACTCATCCCCAAACGAATACTGATATGGGCCTTGCCCTCATGCTGACTCTAATGTGGGACTCGCCCCATGCTGATACTGATATGGGCCTCGCCCCAAATGGATACTGATGTGGGCCTCGCCCCCATGCTGATACTGATATGGGCCTCAGCCCTGTGACTCATCCCCAAAACTACTACTCGTATGTTGCTGATTCTGGTTGGCTTGTCTTTGCCGCTTTCTCTTTTTCTTCTTTGAAACCTGTGAAAAACAAAACAAACACAAAAAAGAATGCAAAATATGTTACGTGTATGCATGCATGCATGAATGATTTTCCTATCCCGCTGGGTTAGGTTTTCCGCCAGTTCTCCAGGTGATTGCTCGGCCTTCTCTCTAGTCTCATGACCCAATATCTTGTTATGTCCCTGATTCACGATGTAGTAGACTGGTCGCCCCCAGTCTTAATTTAGCTTTCTGCTCTCTGCTGTTTTGTACTTTTGTACTTGATCAAGATGAACCACATGGTGGGGCCTTCCATATCATCATGCTATATCACATTCTACGAAATAGTCCCAATAGTTATACATATCATTGTCCTCAAAGAATGCTCAGTAATGAAACCAGAGAACCTTCAAAACATTCAATGCAACTCAAATCCAAGTCTTTGAATAAATGATCTATGCCAGACTCAAAGTGTGTGTGTGCAAAGGTTCCTTCGCAGATTCATCCCCAGGTAAGCTAACTCAATGATTTCGTCAATAATCGGGATCGATGGGTCAAACCAACCTAGATGTCTCAATTATGCCTGCAATTGCTTTTTTTTTTTGTGCTCAATGTGGTATGGTTTTCTTTCTCTTTTATCTCTTTCTTTTTTTCTTTTCATTTTGAACTTTTTTTTTTTTTTTTTTTTTCTTTTCTTTTTTTTTTCAACACACCTACCCTTTAAGGTAGCATTTCTCCTCATGGTGGTCCTAATACTCGCCCATGGGTAGCTTCACGCTTATTGGTTATAGGTGGTTTAATTCTTTTCTTTAGAGACTTTTCTTTCATTTTCAACCATACCACACATCATAACATAAGCAAATCAAGATAGACATCTAAGAAAACGGTCATTCACCGACCTACAATTTCTTCAACTAGTCACCTTGCCAACTACTAAGGTTTTCACCGCTAAGAACCTATAGTGAAGTGCTTACGAGTCTATCATAGATCAATCACTCAAAGTATCAGATAAAAGTACATCAAGAGTTTATCGTTTTTAAGGTTTCACCTTAAAGCAATCAATTTCATCATCGGACTTATGTCTAACTATCAAAGACTAAAAACAAACAACAATTTTTTTTCTTTTTCTTTTTTTTTCTTTTTTTTTTTCGATTTTTTTTCTCTTTTTTTTTCTTTTTTTTTTTTTTTTCTTTTTTTTTTTTTTCTTTTTCTTTCCTTTTTTTTTTTTCTTTTTTTTAAAGGCCCCCAATGGTCTTTCTATCATTGCAGTAAAGTTCTCTGTTCCTCGGTTTCCTTTTCCACGATATCCATGTTTGCTAAATTCTTCTTTGACAAGTCTTCTTTTTCCTAACCCAACAGATATCTATGATGGATTTTAAGACACGAGGTTAACATGATGCATGTATGCATGAGATGCATGGGATGTATGAGATATAATATGCATGGGGTTATCAAAAGCATAAAGGGTGGCCCCAATAGGTCATACAACTATGGTAAACATGTGGGTTTACGGGAGTGTGGACAAAGGCTTTCATTTGACGAAGGATTACCCACAACTAGGACTCCCCACTCAAGGGTTCGAGCGACCAAGTGAGTGCACCTTTTTTATACCTTACGGTACGTGCCAACGAGTTATGGAGTGTGACTAACTGTCGAATGGATTTCCCGTTGTAGATTCCCCAGAGGGAGGGTGGAGCGAGGCTCTCTTAAGTACCCAAGCCCCTTAGGCTCTTATCGCTTGGTGTTAGGAATAAACAACGAGTCCTCCAAACTAGTTTGTTACAACGAGCTACAAGTAATGATTATCTCGGTGTCTTCACAGCTTTTCCTTATAAAAAGGTAGTGAGTGAAGGAAGACATCGAACCATTACCTAGCCTTAACAATGCCTTTGATTACACCCCTTTCAACTCACTATAGAAACGATTAACTAAAGCACAAATCATAAACATCACAAGACATGATTTCGGGGCCGATTCAAAATATCCCCAGTGGAGTGGCCAAACTGTAGTCAACAGAACTTGACGACGCTGTTCTAGGCTCGCGACCTAGTTGGGAGTATGAAATAACATGGAGTCGCCACCCGGTGTGAACCGGGATAAAGATTTAAGGCCGCACTCACCCCTTGCAAGGGAAGACCTCAAACCGTTTGCTTCGGAATGGTCCCTTACTTATGTCACTTGTGATGATATGATTTGTGCAATAAATTAACCGAATCTATTCAACATTCATGCTCAAGGGTATTTAGATCTAACATGCATTCATCCATTAATTCCACGCAATGTAACATAACAAGCATATTGAACCATTAAATCAACATGTATAAATCATTACCCAAACGCATCATAAACTAAGAACATGCATAAAGAACAACCTAAACATGTTTTAACAAATAAATGACAAACTAAATTAAACCATGCTTTAAATAATAAACAAATAACCTAAAGACTATACATGCTCAAATACAAATTTGGATGAGACGAGATATGGGTATCTTAAGTGGTACGTGGCATTGTATCCCGAGTGCAGATCATACTACCGTCCATTCGGAATCGGCTATGGAATTTACGTCCGGGTTTCCATCCGATATACCACAAAAGGGAACACATATCCCGCTTATCCAACAATCACATCATGCTTCAAACGACTCTCATGCGATAATATTCAAATTAAATAAAATAAACGAAAGATCATGAATAAAAGGGTGCCCTCAGGTCTAACCTCTTTTGTCGTTCCTCGAAAGCGCGTTACACGGCCGTCGGAAGGATTGATACTCCGCAACTTTTCTGGTTCACTAATCCAACGATTTTCCTCGCAGTTTCACTGCTCGGGTTGTTGTTTTCACTCCGTTTCTCTACTGTTTTAAGGGTATTTTCTGGTTACTGTTTTAGGTCTATTAGGCTACTGTTTTGGGGACTATTTTCAGAGATTTGGGGACTGTTTTGGCATGGTTTAGGGACTGGTTTGGGTCTGATTTACTGGCAGGTTTTGGGATTGTTCTGCGGCAGTTTAAGGGGGGAATATGCGGCAGTTTAAGGCTTATTTCATGGAGGTTTTGTGGCAGTTTAAGGGGGAGTTTTTGGTGCGATGTTGGGCAGTGAAGGGAGGCCTGAACTGGGCAGTAAAGGGGCTATTGTTGAAGGCTAGGGTTAGTGTACGTGTTTGTTGTGTGAATTTATTGGCAGTTTAATGGTGTGTGGCTGGTGTGGAGCAGGTGTGAATTGGTTGAGTGCGTTTAATTTTGTGTGGCTGAAGGGCGCTAGGTGGCGTGCGTGATTTGTTGTTGAATGGGGCAAGTGGAGATAAGGCAGGTGAAGGCTGTGACGAGTGGTGTGAAGGGTTTGCTTAGGTTATGGTCTATGCGAGTGAAGGAGGGGGCTTATGACCTTAAGCTAGGGTACGTGGATGGTTTGCTGAGTGAGTGTCAAGGCAGGTTGAGTTTGTGGCTGCTGGGTGATGTGGGAATGAGGGTCGTGGTTTGTGCAGGCGGCGAGAGAGTGTGTTGACTGGTGGCTGTTTATGGGCGTGAGGACGTGAGGCGTAATGGGCTGGTGGAGGCTGGGCAAAAGGAGCAAGGGCGTGGGCAATGTGGCTTCTTGCGTGAGGTGTAGCTCGTTAGTTTGTGTTGATCAATTGAGGGGCTGTGAGGCTGTGGAAGGTGTAGCCAGATTAGGGTTTTTTTGGTGGCTGCCGATTTTGTGTGTGAAAGAAGAAATGGCTGGTTATTTTCTTTTGTATTTTTGTGAGGATCAGCCAGCCAGCCAGCCAGGGATTTGAATGTGTGGAGAAGGGTTATTTTTATAGGCCAATGGAGGGGGTTCACCTTGTTGGAGAAGGAATATGATTTGTGTGTTTTAAAGGGGATATCTTTTAATTTAGTATGTGATAAGGAAATCTTTTAATTTGGGGAAGTGATTTATGTATTTTAGGAAAGGGATTTAATTTAATTTAGGAATGTGATTTAATTTGTGTCATGTGTTTTAATTTAATTTTAATTTGTTTTAATTTAATTTGTGACATGTATTTTAAATGTTTTAATTATTTAATTTGTGAGATGTGTTTTAAATATTTTAATTATTTTTGGATGTGATTTAATGGGTTTGGTGTGTTTAAAAACAGAGGTCCAACAAGCGAACCCGAAGCGAAACAAGCGAGTTAAATCTGACAAAATGCTAATTTCCAACTTTACCCTTCCAACGTCCGTTTCCCGCGGCTTTCACAACTAAAGAGGTAGTGTCTCCATACGAGACTCATCATCGGGCTGATATGCAAAAATGCAATGCCTACAATATGTTATCATGTTTTGTGTATTTTGAGATGTTATATTTAATGATTTTTTTATGGATTAAAGGAAAAACCTTATCTTAGAGACTTTTGGAATTGATGGATATAGTAGACATGTGCACATGTTGTTTCAGGACTAGGGGAACAATGCTACATGACATTCCTAGATCCTAGTTCCAGAGCCAGCATGACAGCCTTGATTAGGGCTCATGTCTCTAGTTCAGTGACTTGGGGGACGACGATACGTAACGTCCCAATACACTAGTTAAGTGTGTGGGGGATGGTGATACGTAATGTCCTCATGCGTTAGTTGTTTTCCAGATGAGGTTTTCAGAAACAAATGTTTTATGAAAGAGTTTTAGAAAGAATTAGTCTTACGAGAGATCTCAGAGTGTTACAGAAAGAAATTTCTAGAAAATTTTTGCAAAAAGAGATTTGTTTTCAAACAAAAAAGAGTTTTCTGAGAAGATAAGTTTTTCTTGAAAAATGAGATTATTTCGGTTTCAGAAAATAAATTTTTCATAAAGCAATTTAGTTCCCATTTTAAACTATCTGCTCAATAGGTCGTTCAAACGATCTAACACCCTACTCTCCAGTGTTTTCTATTTTACAGGTCTACTCAGAGAACGAGCTCGATTGGGTTGATACTGATGGCAGTCACTAGGGTTATTGGGTACACATGGCAGTCAAGTCCGAGGTATATGGATCAGTTAAAGTCAAGGTTGTAAAAGTTAAAGTATGAGTTATGTGTTAGTTGCTTGCGAGTCATTATGTAAAGTTGTCAAATTCAAAGTTACTAGAGTTTAATGTGGCTAACACAGAGTTATAAGGAGCAATGGTTGTTTAATAAATTTAAGTTGGACATGTAGCCCTCTAGTGTAAATGTGTGATTCGTGATTGTAAAATAACAAGAAAAATAGTAGAGTTCAGTTAGTCAGTCAGTCAGTTAGAGGCTGAGGTTGATAGGGTAACCTATCGCCTGCCGGTAGCATCTCTGATAAGGGGATGTTAGAAAACTAGTGTGAGTGATGAGCTAAATGGGACTAAGGCTGAATCTAGTGAAAAAATAAGGCCAATGCCATGAGTGTTCCCAAGGGGAGTGTGAGTGAACGTGAGGGGAAAACAAAAGAGATAGTGAAAAAGAGTTTATACATAGGTGAGGGTGAAGCGATGAAAGCTTTCAAGGCTAGCAAGCTTATGCTATTGCTAGTGTACAAGGAGCCCTATGTTTATTTTACTAACACTGACCATTTGCTTCCTGTGTCTATTTCATCTCTTTTGCAGGATTACAGTGACATATTGACAGAAGGCTTCCACCCATTAGAGGAATTGAGCACCAGATAGACTTCATACTTGGAGTAGTTATTCCCAACAGGCCAGCTTATAGAAATCTCGATGAGACACAAGAGCTTAAAAAACAAGTGCGAGAGTTGATGGACAAGGGGTATGTAAGGGAAATCATGAGTCATTGTGCGGTACCAGTACTTATTGTTGGGATATATGCCTAAGAGCATAATGGAATATGTAAACGAGATTTTATTTTTAGTAATAAAAATGTGATTATTCATTTATTAAAATGTTATTTTTATATTTGCGTATTATAAATTATCACGTATGCCATTGGATACTAAATATGAAATTAATAATCCTGAATATTCCGTAGAGAGCAAACAAAGACATAAGAGGATTTAAATCTAAAATTAGTAATCCTAAATAACTCGTAGAGAGAAAACAAAGATGAGCACTTTGTTTGTGGTTTATTTATAGCTACGCTCCATTGCATATTGTATGAAAACTTTGATTCGGGTTCGTTCATGTGGTGACATGGGAATGAAGACACCTTATATATGCATAAATGTTAAAATTACCTTATCACTAAATAAGTGGGGGATTATTGGTAATAGTTATTGATAAATGTGAGACTTCATATCCTTCATAGGAAGGGCATTGAGATTAGAATGCGCTAATAAGGCTTCTCCCACCTAATAGCTTAAATTGGTGTTGGAAGGTTATTGAGGGAAAATTATTGGAGGGAAATATAAATATTTGATATATATTATTTAATGTCAAAGATGGGCACTTGGGATTGGAATTTAAAATTTCGAAATTAATTAAGGTAATTTAATTAATTTTGAATTTTATTTTTTAACATTTTTTTTGTTTAAATTACAAAACTGTTTTCAAGGCAATGGTTGTGTCTTAAACTAAGAGTTATGACTTTAAGACTCTATAAATACTTATTCCTCTTGTGAAAAAATAAAAATTCTTATACTCTTTCTATTTTCTCGATAAACGTATTCTTTACATGTTATTGGGAGAATTTCTAGATTTTGCTGTCTAGAAATTCTATGTGGCTTTGTAAATCTTGAAGGAATTGCATTAATCTAGTAGCAACATAGCGCATACATAATTCCTTTAAGGACAATGAATACACATTCAAAGCCTTTTATTTATTTTTTTTCTAACAATCTTAAAGGAATTACTTAACAATAGAGGCTTTTGTTTCTGGTTCTGATTCTGTTTTCAACAAGATGTTTAATCCTGACGTGTTCAAATTAGATCGCTTTGATGGAACAAATTTCACTCACTGGAAAGACAAGTTGATCTTCTTACTCAATGAATTGGGTGTCGTATATTTATTAAGCACTGATCTGCCAGAGATTCCTGAACCATCTGATAAAAGCACTGAGGAAATCAAGACATCTCGTAAAAAATGTAAGGGAGATAAAGTTCACTGTAGAGGATATATTTTGAACTCATTTGCTGACCGGATGTATGATATGTTTCGTTCTATCAAATCCCAATAATAAATATAGAGGGCTTTGAAGAATAAACATACATCTGTAAAACAAGGTATGAACATATTTCTTAGTATGAAATTTTTTGAATTTCACATGTCAGATAATAACTCAATCATGGATCAAGTAGATGAATTACTTCTTTGGGTGACTAGACTCAAAGGTTTAAAAGTAGAAGTGTCTGAACTGCTTCAAGTGGCTACTGTAATTGTAAAATTGCCTACCACTTGGAATGACTGCAGAAAAAAATTATTGCACACTTCTGAAGATTTCACATTTGATCAAATTATAAGGCATATTCGAATATAAGACACTACAAGAAAAAAGGCTTTTACTGATACTAAATTAGTGTCAGTAAAGGGTTTTACTGACACTATATAAATGTGTCAGTGTTGCCGCAGCCAGAAATCACTGACACTAGTTTCTAGTGTCAGTGATTCTTAGTGTCAGTAAACGTTAATACTGTAGTATCAGAAAATTATTGACACTATGGTATCAGTAATCTCTCACACTATTTTAGTGTCAGTAAATTATTGACACTATATCATCAGTATTTAGTGATACTATAGTGTCAGTAAATTTTGTTACTGCAGTATCAGTATATCGCATATATTTGATTTTTAGTGTCAGTAATTATTGTTACTATAGTATCAATATCCGTCAATATCTTTTAAAATTTAAAAATCGTATTATTTCACAATTATATTTCTTAGTTTTTGTAATTAAATTAATCATAAAATATATATATATATATATATACCAACTCAATGAAATAAAAAACTAAAAAATTACATTTATATAAAATTCGCAATATAATAGATTAATCGTATTAATCAATTCAACAGTATCACATGATGAATACAAAAACTCCATAGACAATCTTTAAATTAACATATATATATTTCAAAAACTACTCTTAAAGTCCCATCAAAATGTCATGCCCCCACCAAAATTCATGATACTTGTTGAGAAGCCTGCAACAATCCCCCAACAAAAAATAACCGCATTCAAAACTTCCAGGCTGCATTGGACACTATAAAAAAGAATTATCATATCAATATTAGTTCATTTAGACATATTCTAAATATTCTCATTGTTGCATATCACAAAAATATATATATATATATCATAACTTTGTACCTTCACAGATACCCAAGTCACACTACCGCTCTTATTATTAGAATGTAAAGATTGATACACTCTAATTCCCCTGCAAAAAATTATAATTGGATATCATATAAATAATCACGCTCGACTGAAAAAGTACCTGAAATCTCTTTAACGCAATCGTAAGGATATTGGGAGCCTCAATTATTGTCAATTTCTTCTTTGCTTTCTCATAAGATTTGCATCTGATTCAAGATAATGATAACAAAGCAAGTAACTTGGCTTTAAACTCTAAATAAAATAGAAAATTTAATGCAAGAATCACTTATGTGCAAACAGAAATACTAGCAACCTTCCAAAAACCCTAAGAGAAATACAGAACTCGGGGGTCTGGGCAAGTGCCTCAAACCAAACTTCTAGCAGACAATTCTCAGTAATTCACTTATTATATAGACTCAAAACCATGAGAGAATATTAAATCCTAGCTCTAGATGAAGAAAATCACAAACAGGACATTCAATCTTAACCAAAATACAACTTGTAAATCTAAGTTTTGCTTTAAAAAATGATTCATTTTCCAACCATCAATTATAGCATATGCATAAAGAATTTAAACCTTTTTTTAAACAATGGAGTGCTGGACATGAAATAGAGCAAAATCTGAAAGAAACTTCATCAAAACTAGCATCTTCAGGCCATGACAGAACAAGATAGCTTAGTAAGCTTTTAGTAGCATATTAGTTTTTAGTAGAAGCGAGGCGTCATCAAACATCTCAAATAGCCAAATTTAATCAGCAAAGTCATTCCAACAAAATTCGACAATGTTCATAATCTAGGAAGGGAAAAAAAAAATCATATTTTCCATTGTCCTAGACAGTGTAAAATCTGACCAAAGTGTAGAACTACAGAATGAAAAATTCTTTATGGCATAACTAAAAAAACTCAATCAAGGAACTTTAACTCAAATCATATCATTCAAGTTAAACAAGAAGTCTATGAGTCTATCATCATACTCTACCCATACAATAGTCTGCTCAAACAGAAAGTGCAAATTATAGCTTGAGTATTGATGATAAAGTGCATGTTATATCTTGAGTATTAATTATAAACCCAAATGCTGCTCTCACAAGCGCTTTCCAAACATAAATAACCTGACTAACCTGCCACATTTGTACTTATTTTCATTATCCAGGATCTCAGTTCCTGTATAACGTCAAAGAGCCTCTTCCAGGGTTCCTATAACCCCTTCTATCTCAACTGTAAGATCCATCATCCTTTCCTGCTGCTCAGACTTGCCTTGGCATTTTGTGCATTGTATCTGCAAATAACAGTAAGAAAGTGTTGGTTTCTATAATATGTCCCAAGGAAAGTTTAAGCATATGAAATACAACAAATGAATATATATATTAAACTTGAAGCATGGCGGAATCATACTTACAAAGCTTTTGTGATGAAGAAGATGAACAAATGGTGGAAGCTCCAAGTGAGGGATGATTCGGCCAAGAGGAGAAAAGGAGTGGAAAGCTCCAAGCTTTGTGTATTCCAAGCTCTTTGATGGTTTCCCTATCACCTCTTTTGATCCTTCAATGTGCTAGCAAATGGAGAAAGAAAATCAAATCTTCTTTTCCCTTCAATGGAGTTCACGGCATTTTTGAGAGAGAGATGAGAGTATTTTGTGTAATTGATTTTTGTTACCAAAAATCAATTTATATTTATGTCTTAATATTTATTAAATTAATAATAAACTTATGACACAAACCATGCAATGGCTTAGAGTGTCAAACACTCAACCTCCATGCATAACCATTGAGTGTATTATACACTATCACCATGCAATGCATTAACCATTAAATAATGCAAATAATGACATGTGTCATGTGGGCCCCACACGTTTCCAAATGAAAGTGGGCCCACGTGCACTCACGCGTTCGGGTTCGATATTTCCGAAATACCGAAATTACGTCGCGACGTTAATTAAATCGAATTTAAATAAATAATTGCGCCTGGCGAAATTATTATTTACGTCGCTAACGAATTAATTCTAAATTAACTCGTATGCCCGAATTAAAATCTAATTTTAATTTCGCGTCGAAATCGAATTCCGATTATTATATAGAATATAATAATTTTATCGATTAATTCTAAATTAATCGTTCTCTCTCTTAACAAGGCACTTTATCCAAGATAAAGTTTCTCCGCAATTAATCCAAGATTAATTAAGTCTGAATCAAATATCATAGGTGAATCTTCAGGAAGCGACCCAAGAGATCTCCGGATATTTTGGCAGTAAATACGGTCGTCGGATAATCCGAACACGTATGTACCTCGTACTACGTTCTTACCGATTCACAAGACAAGGTTGGCTTCTAGCAAAGCGCCATGCCTGCCCAATTCTCCAGAAATATTCTTACTGGAATATTAGATCTATATCAAGCGTAGTATACCGTAGTATTGCGTACATCGATCCAGTATCAGACGATCACATGTTAGGCCTGGGGCTGGAGATGTGTCTGCCCCGTACGAAACATATATCGGACATCAAGCAACTAGTCTCTTTAAATCGGACAATCCTGACCTGGTCATATTGTCCCGACGGTTGCAACCTTTTATAGAGTACTAGTTCTGTGTCCTGCGTGATCATCACCTCCATATGTCTGAAGCGATACTTCCATCTCGACATCACATCCAGTACACTACGATTCTCGATAAACCCAGAAGAGGTGTACACAGAACCGGTTAAGGTCCCCAACCACCAAAACCAAAGTTTACCGATTGTCGCAAGTACTAGCGATGTAAGTCTCAGGTTAATACCATATACACCTACCCTGATGCGGCCTCCCATAGACACGTAGACATACTACCAATGGGATTCCGTGGGGTCTATCCAGAGCGAAGCTGTTTTCCGTACCATCGGTAAAACACAACCTCCTATCGCACTTGCATAAGTATCCAATACTTAAATATATGAGAACTATGCCATTGTGCCCTCACAACGTGCACAAGCGCAATACTAGTCTATTCCGCATTATCGATGTCCGATCTCGATAATACTCCGACTAGGGATATTTAATGATTAAGCCTTTATGGATTGATACTGTCTCATATCATCTCAATCCGTTATTAATCATATGGACTTTCGCCATTTATATCAAAGTAAATAATATTACAAAACGGCAAAAGGCAATTTCATTATCACATAGTTAATTTTGTACAATAATACAATATCATTTACAAACAGTGACGCTATGGGACATAATGTCTAACAATCTCCCACTTGGCCTATAGCCAGTCACTCAAGCATCTAATGCCCGAACTATGTATGTGTCGTTCAAAAACTTGCTGAAGAACAGCCTTCGTCAGCGGATCTGCAATGTTGTCATCTGATGTGACCTTCTCGACCTTTACATCGCCACGATGTATAATCTCCCGAATCAGATGGTAACGTCGAAGAACATGCTTGGACCGTTGATGAGACCTTGGTTCCTTAGCCTGTGCTATAGCCCCGTTATTGTCACAATACAATGGAATGGCTCAGCTGCTAACGGAACTACTCCTAATCCGATTAGGAACTTTCAGATCCAAACTGTCCTCCTTTGCTGCTTCAGATGCAGCGATGTACTCCGCTTCTGTTGTTGAATCGGCAACAGTATCTTGCTTGGAAGATTTCCAGCTCCTGCTCCGTTATTCAAACAAAAAATATACCCGGATTGTGACTTGTAGTCATCCTTGTCGGTTTGGAAACTTGCATCGGTATACCCAGATACCGCAAGTTCTCCACCTCCATAAATTAAGAAAGCATCCTTAGTTCGTTTAAGATACTTAAGGATATTCTTAACTGCTATCCAGTGACCTTCACCTGGATCGGCCTGATAGCGACTGCACATGCTCAAAGCATATGAGACATCAGGTCGTGTACATATCATGGCATACATGATCGATCCGACTGCCGAGGCGAACGGTATCCGACTCATGTTTCTCTCTCTTCCTGAGTCTTAGGACACATGTCCTTAGACAGAGAGGTACCACGTACCATTGGAACCAATCCCCTCTTGGATTGTTCCATGTTGAATCGCTTCAACACTTTATCAATGTATGTACTCTGGTAGAGTCCAAGCAGCTTTCTAGATCTATCCCGGTAGATCTTTATTCCAAGAATAAAGGCTGCTTCTCCCAGATCTTTCATGGAGAATTTTAATGAAAACCAAGCTTTCACCGACGTTAGCATGGGAATGTCATTGCCTATAAGCAATACGTCGTCGACATAAAGGACAATAAAAGTAAGTGCTCTCCCACTAACCTTCTTGTATACACAAGGGTCATCTACGTTTTGCACGAAATCATATTCTTTTATGATCTCATCAAAACGCTGATTCCATGACCGTGATGCTTGCTTCAATCCATAAATTGATCGATTTAACTTACAAACCTTGTTTGCAAGTCTTGGTACGATAAAACCGTCAGGCTGTTGCATATAAACATCCTCCAAAAGGTTTCCGTTAAGGAAAGCGGTCTTAACGTCCATCTGCCATATCTCGAAATCGAAATATGCAGCTATTGCAAGCATTATCCGAATGGATTTAATCATGGCAACGGGTGAGAAGGTTTCGTCATAATCAATACCATATTGTTGACGATACCCCTTCGCTACAAGCCTAGCTTTGTACGTTTGAACGTTGCCATCCATGTCGGTCTTCTTCTTGAAGATCCATCTGCATCCAATAGGCTTTACGCCTTCTGGTGCATCAACCAGTGTCCAAACTTGGTTGGCGTACATGGAATCCATCTCGGACTTCATGGCTTCTTGCCATAAAGCGGAATCGATATTTCGTATCGCTTCCTCATACGTAGCCGGCTCATTATCCTCAATAAGATTAATATCTACATGAGGTGAGATCAGGAACCCATACCTCTCAGGTACTGTTCTGACTCTCTCCGACCTACGCGGTCCTTGTTTATGTGAAGTTTGTGGTACAGACTCATCCCGGACGGTCTGTTCTTGTTCCGTCGTTGATTCATTGCCAGGAACAGTATCACTACGATCTTCATCGAGTTCTACTTTCCTCCCACTTACCACTGCATTTATAAAATCCTTCTCAAGGAAAAATGCTTGCAGAGCAACAAATACTTTGTTCTCTTGTGGGTGATAGAAGTAATATCCTTTGGTTTCCCTAGGATATCCTACGAAAAGGCATTTATCAGATTTGGGTTCAAGTTTGGTACCTTCCAAACGTTTAACATATGCCCAGCATCCCCAAATCTTCAGGAAAGAGAAACCTGGTTTCCTTCCTGTCCATATCTCATATGGAGTCTGTTCAACAGACTTCGACGGTACCTTATTCAAAATAAGTATAGCACTGTTTAATGCGTATCCCCAGAAGGATATTGGTAGCTCAGTGCGACTCATCATTGACCTTACCATGTCCAACAAGGTGCGGTTTCTCCGTTCGGACACACCGTTTAATTGCGGTGTTCCAGGAGGAGTCGACTGTGAAAGAATACCATATTCTTTCAAGTAATCTTGAAACTCATAACTTAAGTATTCTCCACCACGGTCTGACCGTAATGTCTTAATACTCTTCCCTGTTTGTTTCTCCACTTCGTGTCGAAACTCTTTGAATTTCTCAAAAGTTTCCGACTTGTGTCTCATAAGATACACATAACCGTAACGAGATGCATCATCTGTAAAAGGTTACGAAGTAGTGAAATCCACCTCTAGCCTGGCTAGACATGGGCCCGCATACGTCAGTATGAACGAGAGCTAACAGTTCTGTGGCACGTTCACCTTTACCGCTAAAAGGTGATTTAGGCATTTTGCCTAAAAGACAAGATTCGCAGACGTCATATGAATTGGGATCAAATTCGTCCAAGTACCCACTCTTTGAAAGTGTGGATATGCGAGTCTTGTTGATGTGTCCTAGACGACAATGCCACATATAAGCTTCATCTTTTAGATTACTCCTTTTGAGCCTTTTGTTGTCATTTTAGGAGATTCATTTATATTCAAAATATAAAGACCGTTATTTGCAACAGCTGTGCAAATTTCTGCATCATTTTTATATAAATAACACCCAGTGTTTCTAAATACAAAAGTGTAACCCTGCTGGGTTAACAAGGATACAGATATAATATTCCTAGTTAAACTAGGTACAAAATAACAGTTCAAAAGTTTAAGTACATGCCCTGAGGGCAGTTCTAAAACAAAAGTCCCTACGGCCAAAACAGCAACAGTTGTTCCGTTTCCGACCCGTAGATCCATCTCCCCTGACGCCAGAACCCTGCTATCTTGCAGATCCTGCACATCAGTACAAATATGAGCACCACAATCAGAATCAAAAATCCAATTTTTAAAACTAGAAGTGTTCATATTTATCTCAATAACAAACATACCAGAGGCGATGGCCTTGCCAGCCTTGATATCCTCCCTCTGCCCATTGCCAGCCTTGGCATTTTGTGCATTGTATCTGCAAATAACAGTAAGAAAGTGTTGGTTTCTATAATATGTCCCAAGGAAAGTTTAAGCATATGAAATACAACAAATGAATATATATATTAAACTTGAAGCATGGCGGAATCATACTTACAAAGCTTTTGTGATGAAGAAGATGAACAAATGGTGGAAGCTCCAAGTGAGGGATGATTCGGCCAAGAGGAGAAAAGGAGTGGAAAGCTCCAAGCTTTGTGTATTCCAAGCTCTTTGATGGTTTCCCTATCACCTCTTTTGATCCTTCAATGTGCTAGCAAATGGAAAAGAAAATCAAATCTTCTTTTCCCTTCAATGGAGTTCACGGCATTTTTGGAGAGAGGGAAGTATTTTGTGTAATTGATTTTTGTTACCAAAAATCAATTTATATTTATGTCTTAATATTTAAAATTAATAATAAACTTATGACACAAACCATGCAATGGCTTAGAGTGTCAAACACTCAACCTCCATGCATAACATTGAGTGTATTATACACTATCACCATGCAATGCATTAACCATTAATAATGCAAATAATGACATGTGTCATGTGGGCCCCACACGTTACCAAATGAAAGTGGGCCCACGTGCACTCACGCGTTGGGTTCGATATTTCCGAAATACCGAACTTACGTCGCGACGTTAATTAAATCGAATTTAAATAAATAATTGCGCCTGGCGAAATTATTATTTACGTCGCTAACGAATTAATTCTAAATTAACTCGTATGCCCGAATTAAAATCTAATTTTAATTTCGCGTCGAAATCGAATTCCGATTATTATATCGAATATAATAATTTTATCGATTAATTCTAAATTAATCGTTCTCTCTCTAAACAAGGCACTTTATCCAAGATAAAGTTTCTCCGCAATTAATCCAAGATTAATTAAGTCCGAATCAAATATCATAGGTGAATCTTCAGGAAGCGACCCAAGAGATCTCCGGATATTTTGGCAGTAATATGGGCGTCGGATAATCCGAACACGTACGTACCTCGTACTACGTTCTTACCGATTCACAAGACAAGGTTGGCTTCTAGCAAAGCGACATGCCTACCCAATTCTCCAGAAATATTCTTACTGGAATATTAGATCTATATCAAGCGTAGTATACCGTAGTATTGCGTACATCGATCCAGTATCAGACGATCACATGTTAGGCCTGGGGCTGGAGATGTGTCTGCCCCATACGAAACATATATCGGACATCAAGCAACTAGTCTCTTTAAATCGGACAATCCTGACCTGGTCATATTGTCCCGACGGTTGCAACCTTTTATAGAGTACTAGTTCTGTGTCCTGCGTGATCATCACCTCCATATGTCTGAAGCGATACTTCCATCTCGACATCACATCCAGTACACTACGATTCTCGATAAACCCAGAAGAGGTGTACACAGAACCGTTAAGGTCCCCAACCACCAAAACCAAGTTTACCGATTGTCGCAAGTACTAGCGATGTAAGTCTCAGTTTAAGACCATATACACCTACCCTGATGCGGCCTCCCATTGAGACACGTAGACATACTACCAATGGGATTCCGTGGGGTCTATCCAGAGCGAAGCTATTTTCCGTACCATCGGTAAAACACAACCTCCTATCGTACTTGCATAAGTATCCAATACTTAAATATATGAGAACTATGCCATTGTGCCCTCACAACGTGCACAAGCGCAATACTAGTCTATTCCGCATTATCGATGTCCGATCTCGATAATACTCCGACTAGGGATATTTAATGATTAAACCTTTATAGATTGATACTGTCTCATATCATCTCAATCCGGTATTAATCATATGGACTTTCGCCATTTATATATCAAAGTAAATAATATTACAAAATGGCAAAAGGCAATTTCATTATCACATAGTTAATTTTGTATAATAATACAATATCATTTACAAACAGTGACGCTATGGGACATAATGTCTAACAGAAAGTACATGCCTCATTTATTGTACAATATAGAATTTATAATACAAAAGGAAAAAAAGATATTACAACTTGAAATCGGAATAAGGAACATCAATTACTTGTTAAAATTATGGACACAATCATTGATCGCGTATGCTTCCACCAGAATTGACCAAAGCATCAACTTCAGCTTGCTTATTCCTCTCTGATCGCTCTCTTGTTTGCCTGATCAGTGTTTCTCGAAATCTTGAGGTATGTAGGTCATGACTGCATATATAGTCAAATAAGATCATTATTACAGGAATCATTTCTAACAGCACTAAGATCATTCTTCAACACCATATCCCTAAAAATGAGCGAACTCTCTTCAGTGGGCACATTGAGAGCAAACTGCAATCTCCTTTTCACAGTATGAGCATTGTCACTGCGATCTAACTCCATCCCCAAGAAGACGCCAAGCTCCGAACCAGATACTAATTTATACTTGATTACAGAAAATAATAATCCCAAAATAATTATCAATTGAATGACTCAAAAACCAATCTCAACCCACAACTCTATAAAACCAAAACCATCAGACGCAAATGAAAGCAGAGAAATAACTTAACACTCAATGCTGCATCAATTTCAAGCGGCTATGAGGAGTCAAAATCTGAAATAGAACAAAAATTTGAAGAATAATAAGAAAATATGGGTAAAACGAATTTGCCTTGAATAGAATTAGCTCCAACAGAACTCGTATTTGAAGCTTCCTTTCACTAATTTCATCCTTCAATTTCTGCATGTGCTCCTACATCAACCACCATAACCACCATTAAATTCATCACTCATTATCCGCAAGAAATTTATTCAATGTCTTCATTATTGAAGAAGATGACATAGCAGCTCACTATAAGTTGCGAATAGTGCCAAAAAAAACAGCAGTTCATAGAGCTCCAATGAAAATCGGTGCTCCTCTCTTGATGCTATCCACACTACAAGAAAATTGAAATCAATACCCAGTTGCAAATCTCTCAACAAAATCAAAAACTCAAATTCCCATATCAAAAAATATATCTTGCAATGGCTAAAATCAGAGTTGAAATAAGTTAGGGTTTTGTTTAGGAAAGCAGAGGCTTCAACGAGCCTATCACCGTCGATTTAAAAGTTGAAAGGGCTAGGGTTTCATTTTATGAAGAAAAAATTAAGGATTAGTTTTAGTGGTAGGGGGAAGAAGCAAATTTTTTTTTCAATAGAAAGCCCATATCAAACAAAAATAAGCATGATTACTCACTCTATCACTTGAAGTTTGCTTGGCTATGGCTGAAATGAACGAAAGAGAGGATGATGAAGCTATGAACGAAAGAGAGGATGGTGAAGCTGTGAAGTGGGGCGCGATTTGTAAATGAAGTGGCGCGATTTGTAAAAATTTAGCAACATTTTTAGTGGCGATATTAAAATTCGCCACTATAGGCAGATTTTTAGCGACAATTTTTTATTTCGCCACTAAAAGTGTATATTTAGTGGCGAAATTTATTTCCCCACTAAATTTTCGTCACTAAAAGTCAGTTTTCTTGTAGTGAAATACATATATATTTTTATAAACCGCGGTTTAAGGAACAAAAGTCACGATTTGGCCCAGTGGTAAAGCCTTACAATAAAAAAAAAATTATATCAATGGTTACAATTTCGAGTCCCAGCAGACTTAAGGAAATAATTTTTTTTTTTTAATTTTTTTACTGATACTAAGGTATCATTAATTACTGACACTAAATTTACTGATACTCTAGTGTCAGTAATATATGCGAAAAACGTCACTTCCGCGAGGTGTTGGTTCGACTCCAGACGACTACGCGTTTTTTTTTTATTTCTTACTGATACTATTGTAATAGTAATTACTGACACTAAAATCGCTGATACCATAGTGTCAGTAATTATTGATATTTAAGTGAAAAACACGGAAATATGCCCATTTACACGTCGTTTCTGACACTTTTAGCTAGTGTCACTAACCTTAGTGTCAGTAAAGGCCTTTTTTCTTGTAGTGAGAAGAGACATGTATTCGTGAGAATAAGTTTGCTTTATAATCTAATAGAAAGGTGAACAATGTTTAGTCTAAAAAACCTGGTAACAAGGTTGGTAATCAATCTGAAAAATAAGAGGAACCATGCTGATTATTCAAATTATAATTCTGCCAATAATAAGAAAAATAAGTTATGTTTTTTGTGTGGTAAAATGGCCATTTCAAGAAAGAATGCAGGTTCATGAAGAAGTTGAAAATATAAGAAAATGCCGGACAAAAGAAGAAAAATGTTGTTGAAAAACAACCTTATTCTTCTGATATTGTTGCTCTGATTGTTAGACTTAAAGTGGGTATGGTAACAGAATGCAACATGGCAATAGTTGAAAAATCTTCAGATTGGTGGTATGATTCCGGAGCCACAGTACATGTTTGTAACAATAAAATTTATTTTTAAGGATTATAAAGTTGCAGGAGAAGATGAAAAAGTCTTGATGGGAAATCATGATACTGCTAAAGTACTTGGAAAATGTACAATTGAAATACAATTTACATCGGGAAAGAAGCTGATTCTAACAATATTTTTTCATGTTCAGAATGTGAGGAAAATCGAATTTCTGTAAATTTATTATGCAAGAATGGCTTAAAGGCTGTTGTAGAAGCAAAGAAAGTTATTTTTTCAAAAAAAATTGTATTTTTTGGTCAAAGATATTCATGTGATTGCATGTTTAACTAAGTATTAATAAAATTAATGTTTTTACTTATATAGTTGAGTCTTCTTTTAATTTATTGCATACTCGTTTTTTACATGTTAATTTTCATTCAATCGAGTTCATGTCTAAACATAATTTGATCCCATGTGTAAATGAAAAATCTAGAAAATATGAAACATGTATACAAGCAAAAATGATCAATAAACCTTTTCCAAAGAATGATAGAACATCTAAATTACTTGAACTAGTACATTCTGTTATATGTGAATTAAATGGTAAATTAAGTATAGGTGAAAATATATATTTTATTACTTTTATAGATTATCATTCCAGATTTACTCATGTTTATTTAATGAAAATAAAAGATCAATCATTTGACATGTTTAAAAGTTATAAATCTTTGGTTGAAAATCAATTGGAAAGGAAAGTCAAAATCTTACGAAGCGATCGAGGAGGTGAACACTTTCTAATTCAATTTTCTATATTCTCAGAAGAATGTGGTTTGATTCATCAAACTAGTGCACCTTATACCCCACAGAAAAACCATCTCGCTGAGTGAACTAATTTAAAGCATGATGACTTAGACATAGGATTTATTTTTATGAATGCGAACTAGATTTAGGTTATTCTTGGACATGTATGTTGTGTAGACTTAGTTAAATTATTGCACAAATCCGTTCATTACAAGTGGCATAAGTAAGGGACCATTCTAAACCCAACGGTTTGAGGTCTTCCCTTGCCAGGGGTGAGTGCGGCCTTAAATCATTGTCCCGGTTCACACCGGGTGGCGACTCCATTTTATTTCTCCGGTTTAGTCCCCCGCGGGCTACTCCGTACTCTCGACTGGGCCGCGAGCCTAGAACAGCGTCGCCCAGATTCTGTTGTCTACACCGAGCAACTGCAAGCTTTGACCACTGCTATGACTAATATAGTTGTGCCCCCCGCTACGGGAGGCTCTGAGAATGAGAGGTGTGAGGGCCCTCCGAGCGGGTTGAATGATGATGCCCCCGTCTTTGATGATGACATGGCTGAGTATGCCGCAGGAAGGATTGCCAGGTCTCAGGTCGAATTGCAGAAACTCTGCGATCAGGTGGAATCGGTTACCCGCAAGTTGAAGGGTAAGCATGGGGATTTGTTAGACTATGAGGCAATGACTTTTGAGGACCAGTTGTCGGCTCATTTCAAAATGCCTGACATAGCCAAGTTCAATAGGATTGTGGATCCGAGGGTCCATCTCCGACAATATGTTTCTGTAATGAGTTCAGTGGGCCTGTCGCAGCGTCAGGTTCGGAAGATGTTTGGGATGTCGCTTGAGGGGGCACCCGTGGTGTGGTACCATGGCCTTGAAAGGAAGGTTAAGGAGGATTAGAGAGCACTGGCAGAAGCTTTTCTAAACCAATATGTCACGGATTTGGAGATCGACTTGTCGCTTCGCGACTTGGAGAATACCAAGCAGAATCCGGAGGAGAGCTTCAAGGATTATGTGGACCGCTGGAGAAGCCAGCTTCTGAAAATGTAGACTCGGCCCTAGGAGAATGACCAGATTAAAATGATCATCAAGGGCACCAAGCCCTTTATCTATGGCAAGCTGAGGAGCATGACCTCTATGATTACTGATTTTCGACAGTTAAGGGAGACTGTCATGGATATCAAGGAAGAAGAAGTGGAGAATAGGAATTTTTATGGCCTGAATAGGAGGACTGCTGGAGGACCATCGAGAGCCAAGCCCGTTTATGCCGAGGTTGCCGCTATTAGAAATCGGCGTTTTTCTAACTTGGGTAGGCCTTTGTCTAAAGTGTTGGAGAAGTTGACGAGGCAAGGATTCCTAAAACCCTTGGAGACTAGACCATTTCTGCACCCTCTACCACCAAATTTCAACCCAAACCTTTACTGCCATTACCACCAGCAAAAAGGCCATGACACCGATAGTTGTGCCCGCCTTCAACATGAAATCCAGGACCTCATAGACTCCCACAAAATACCCGACCCTGAGAAAGAACATCCCAACACACACCGAAACCCCCTACCAAATTATCACTCGGTCCCACCACCTACCTATATGATAAGCTCTGGCCTACCCGAAAGCCTTGTCCTCAAGTCCTTTGACCACCAAGCCTTTTGCCTGGGAATTTGGGATAGTAGTAGTGAGGATGAAACAGATCAGAGAGAGAATTTATGGGATGACTTCTCGAGCAGTGATGAAGAGGAGGTAAAAGGAATGACGCGTAGTGGATGCTTTTATAATGATACCACAGAAAAAGGCAAGGAAGTGTTGGTAGAAGGTAAATAAGTGGCAAAGAATGGGAATAAGGCCGAAGGAGATGTGGTGCTGCGTCAGTTGAAGAAAACAAGAGCACAGTTAAGAATTTGGGAGTTGATGTGTGCATTGCATGAGCACAGGCGTGCCATGCTTAAGGCCTTGAGCAAGATAATAGTACCGGAGGATGCCAACCCCGTAATGTTTGTAGGATCAGTGCAAAAAGAAGCTTTGCAATTGATAATTTTTTCTGAGGAGGAACTCCCGGCTGAGGGAAGAAATCATAACAGGCCATTATTATAAGAGCTGAAGTGAGAGGTAATAAGACGTCTTGTGTAATGGTGGATGATGGCTCATCTATCAATGTTTGCCCTTTGAAATTATGTCGAAGTTGGGTATGAAGGCAATGGATCTGAGTCCCTCCAATATGACTATCAAGGCTTATGATGATAGCAAGCGAGGGGTTGAGGGTACTTTTGCAGCAGTGGTCAAGGTTGGCCCAATTGAGGATGAGGTTGAGTTCACAGTGCTGGATATCCCGGCCATTTTTGCTTTGTTGTTGGGAAGGCCATGGTTTCAAAAGATTGGGGGCGTGCCCTTCACTCTGCATCAGGTTATTAAGTTTACATACGGGGGAGAGATTGTCACCATCTGAGCTGAGGTAGACAATGTTGTGGCCGCTTTGGAAATACAACATTTCACGTGGTTCCAAGTGTCGGCAACCTTTGAGGAGTGGGTAGATCCTAAAGTGGCTAGGATCATGGAGAAGATGAAGTTCGAGCCAGTTACAGGTTTGGGTATCGGAGGAGCATTGCCCGACTTTAAAGGGCAAACCACCCGGAGAGGGTTGGGGTACAAGTTTTATGAGGATAAGCCTAAAACTAAGAAAAAAGGATCGAAACTAACGGAATACTTCGTGAAAGCAACGGGGTATCAAGGGGAACCTGAACCAGTAGAATTCAACGGGGTCATGGTGCCCGGATTTGAGATCTTTCATGATGTGATGGGTGAGAAACCACCGGCATCAGAAGTTGCAAAGGAGGAAGAGAAGTGGGAGGAAGAGTTGATGAAGCTGGAGAGCCTGACTCTCGAGGAGAATAAGGAAACCGAGGAAGACCCGGCTGTGGGGGATGAAGCATTCGCGGAGGATTAAGATGTTTATCTCTCTGATTTATTCGAATGTATTCCTGCATCTGCTAGCAATAAAGGCATTTATTTCGCTTACTTGTCCGAGTCTCTCCCTTACAATTTGCATGACTTGAGTATATTTGACATCAACTCAACCAAAACAAACGCATTGAACCTTGGTACGCTTGAAAACCCCAAGGAAGCCTTAATTACGAGTGAAGTTACCTCTGAAGAGCGGAAGAAATTAGAATAGATGTTAGTCAAATATGCCAAAGTATTCGCTTGGTCCTACGAGGACATGCTTGGAGTAGACAGAAACATCGCCCAGCACGCGATACCGACTTATCCAAATATGAAGTCGGTAAGCAGAAACTCTGAAGGATGAGACCTGAGTGGGCCGAGAAGGTCAGAGAAGAAGTCAAGAAACAGATAGATGTGGGATTTCTAGAAGTGGTGAAATACCCTGAGTGGTTGGCAAATATTATGCCAGTGCTGAAGAATGATGGAAAGGTCAGAATGTGCGTAGATTACAGAGACCTCAACAAAGTTTGCCTAAAGGATGATTTTCCTCTACCCCATATAGACGTATTGGTTGATAGTACGGCTTTATCCGCCATGTACTCATTCGTGAATGGGTTCTCATGATATAATCAGGTTCTTATGGCTGAAGAAGACAATCATAAGACTGCCTTTGTTACTGAATGGGGTACGTATTGCTACAAGGTGATTTCGTTTGGGCTTAAGAATGCAGGAGCCACTTACCAGCGGATGGCCACTACGTTATTCCATGATTTGATGCATAAGGAAATTGAAGTATATGTGGACGACATGATGGTGAAATCAGAGACAAGAAGCGGACATATAGAAGCACTGGAGAAGTTCCTTGAACGAGTCGAAAAATACAACTTACTGCTAAATCCCAAGAAGTGTGTGTTTGGGGTAACATCAGGCAAGCTGGTGGGACACACAGTTAGAATGGGAGGAATAGAAGTAGACCCTGAAAAGATAAAGGCGATTACAGAAATGCATGCACCGAAGATAGAGAAAGAAGTTAGAGCATTCCTCGGGAAGATTCAGTACATTAGTCGGTTCATCGCCAAATTGACGTCGGTATGTGAGCCTATCTTCAATTGCTAAGAAAGGACCAGCCAGTGAAATGGAATGAGCAATGATGGTACAAGCAGATGAGACAAGGGTAGAGCATGCAGTCTACTACTCAGTAAGAAGATGCTTCCGTTCGAAGCTCGTTATCAAGAAGTAGAGAAGATTTGTTTGGCAGTAGTGTGGGCGTCTAGAAAGTTGCGTCATTACTTCCAATCTTACAAGATCCATGTGGTAGCAAAAGAGAATCATTTGAAGTATCTGCATTCAGTGCCTTCGCTAGTTGGGAAGTTAGGCAGATGGTTGGTGTTGCTGACAGAGTTCGATATTGAGTACCTCACTTCCAAAGTAATCAAAGGGTGAGTCGTAGCAGAGTTCCTGGCATTACAACCGATAGAAGGAGATCAATAAAAGTTTGAGTTCCCAGATGAGGAAATCCAAGCTATAACAGTCCAAGGATGGAAGATGTACTTCGACGGTAGTGAACTGCAAAGGAGTCAGAATCGGAATTATGATAGTAACCCCTGAAGGAGAAACCCTGCCTATGGCCAAGAGGTTGACGTTCGGAGTAACCAGCAATATGGCTGAGTATAAAGCATGCGCCTTCGGATTGACGGCATTGATAGCCTTGAAAGCTAAGAGCGTGGAAGTCTATGGAAACTCGATGTTAGTAGACTGAAAACTGCAAGGAGAATGGGAATTGAAGGAAGAACGGTTGAAACCCTACTTGTTCCACCTCAGGAGTCTAGCACAGGCCCTCCCCGATTGTAAATTCCAGCACTTGCCGTGAGAAGAGAACCAAATGGCAGACGCATTGGCTACACTTGCCGCAACTTGGGAAAATCCGGAGAAATTGGTGATGAGACCTCTATTGTTGACAACGGCAAGCAGACCTGTCTACGAGATAAAAAGGATCTTGGAAGTAGAGGTCAACGATGGGAAAACCTTGGTATTATGACATTCACCGGTATTTAGAACGTGGAGAACTCCCAAAAGAAGCAAGCAGAAAAGACATGATAGCCATTCAGAAATTGGCTTCCCAGTATGTGAGTTTGAAGGGGAAACTGTACAAGAGACAGACAAATGGTATTCAGCTGAAGTGTTTAAGAAAAGAAAAAGATTAGAAAGCAATGGAAGAAGTATATGCCGGAGTATATGGACCACACATGAACAGATTGAACTTATCCTGCAAGATAGTCAGACAAGGTTTCTACTGGTCGACCATGGAAGCTGACTGCGCGAAGCTGGTAAAGCATTGTCACAATTGTCACATGTTATATAATAAAAATCAAGTTTTTCAAAATATAAAATATTTTTACAAAAATATAAATTAATTCTAAATACGCACTTGTGAAAATTTTGAATCCAATACACAAACCAAATTAGAATCCCAATAAGAAATGTCTCATGAACAATTCTAGGTCACCCAAATGTGTTCAAGTGATTCTAGAATGGAAGTCAAATCTCTAAGCTTTAATCTAGAGTTCCAAACTCTAATTAATTATTCCATGTCCAACATGAACATCTTTGACCTAATTACATGCATGTTGTGTTTATAATTCTAAAGTATCCTAACACAATTGATTAGCCTTATTCAACATTAAGTTATGTGATCATGCATCTAATAAATAAATAAACATAGCTTAGGAGAATATCAAACATTACCTAGTAAGCTTGATGCAAGATCCAATCTACTTTCCTTTGTTGAAATTGTTGGAGAACCTCCAAGGTGTGCAAGCTTGATTCCAAGATCCAATCTTGTTTCCAATGTTTCCAAGCTTCACTTTAAGATCCAATCTTGATTTCTCCTAGATGAAATGTTGTAGAGACCTAACAAGCTTCTCTAAACACTTCTCTAACTTAGGCTAATCTCTCAAGAATTTGCTTATGCTTGTTATTTTTCTTGTAATTAAAACCTTCCTAAAGCTTTCTATTTATAGCAAAACTTAGGCAATTTTTAATTAATAAAAGTTGTAATCAACTTTTAAGTGGGCTTAATCTAATGTGTCCAAATATGTATAATTAGGTGTGACTAATCTCCATTGTCTCCCACTTTAATTTAATCCAATTAAATCAAGCCAAATATTAGGAAATGGATTAGTTAAATGTTTTCCACCTTGATTTAATCCAATTAAATCAAGCCAAAACCACATATTATTACATACTTACAATTACCATAATATCCTCAAATAGGTAGAGATAATTATGATTTTACAATTAAGTCCTTGTGTAATTATTGAATTAATCCAATTAATCCAATTAGGTCAAAGTAAATAATCAATGTTATCCAATAACACTTGATTATCTTAGTTGATAATTATAATATCGAATATTATCTTTTATCAAAATAATTGGCTACCCAAGTGCTCAATGAGTACACTTTAAATTGGGAATCTCTAAGTTTAGACACACTCGTCATATAAGCCTAGCTAATATGTATATAATTCGGCCACCTTCGAATTCGCGAAGAACACAAATGACCTTTTTGAACTATACAAGTCGAGGTATCACATATGTTTAAAAATCCCTCCGTCGTAGACTATTCGAGTTATGCTTATGAAATATAGAATATACCGTCAAGTTTCTGAGACGCACATCTCATGTCGACATGTCCACGATTCTTCATAACTGATGCGATCCACCCCAGGTGTCGACTTTGGCCAAGGATTTAAGAATCGTGAGTTTACCAACATGGATACCTAAACCCCTTATGGTACACATACATGCCGAAAGATCCTATCTTGCTTCACACTTGATTACTGAGTGCATCAGTCCACACTCAACGAACATCTAAAGGCCATACCATGAAAGGTTTCTAACATACATGGTATCAAAGTGTGGAGGATTTCACACAAAATCAATGATATCCTATAGTCAAAGGATTACATATGCTACTCGACTCGAGGAGATTCCTATAGACGGTGGTGGGTACTTCCAACTATTAGGAATCTCCTATGAGTCGTTAAGTATTCGCTCCAACGAATACCCACATGTCTATATGAGTTTACAAAAATCATAGTACATCACGTTAAATCATTGGAACTCCATTTCCAATATACGACATGTTCTAGTCTTCTAGGTTATAGGAATTCGACAGTATTCCAAAACCAACGACAAGAATATTTACTTTAAGAATAGTTTACACCTAGTGTCAAAACTATTCTAAGGTCGATATCATTCTTAGCATATCTATACATCAATCTAATACGTATAATGACAATACCATTAATGAGGTATGATGGCACTCCACCAACTCCATCCATCAGTTGTACCCTCAAGTTTTGGTCTAGCTTTGCTAGGTTCTGCAGCCTCTTTACCCTTGACACTGGGTTTGACCCCAGGCTTATTAAAACCTCCACTAGTCTCACATCTAGGATTATTAAAGCCTTTATCACGTTTCTCATTCGGAACCCATTTTCCCTTCCATACAGAATTAGCTTGAGAACCAAATCTGGATGTGGACTTCTTCTTATGTTACCTCTCTTCCTTGATAGCCATGTGAAGAATATCTTCTAATTCAACATAATGATGCATCTCCACCACGTTGGTAATCTCTCTATTCAAGCCTCCAAGAAACCGTGTCATAATAGCTTCTACATCTTACACTACATTCGCCCTGATCATGGCAACCTCTATCAACCTCCATCTCTGTATACTACATTCGCCCTGATCATGGCAACCTCTATCAACCTCCATCTCTGTATAATAGTCATCAACACTCTTAGGTCCTTGATACAGATGATGTAGCTTTTGATACAACTCTCTGTAATAGTGGCTGGTATGAACCTCTTCCTCATGAGACCTGATTACGCCCAAAATGTACTTGCAGTTATCGCAGTATAGTTGGGGTGTCAATTCCTCAGAGAGATGGTTACAAGGAACTAATTTACTTAAACAAAACTGTTAGCAATAACTTAATCAAAATAGAAAGATTGAATTGCCAATTTAAACTAAATATTATGAAAAGTATGCAAGAATTATCAATAGAGAGAAGCAGCCAAGCGTCAGGAATCCCTATTGTATCAAATTCATATATTCAGTTATTGATTCCTTTTATTACTCAATTGAAGGTTTCACATCCTAAACCAACAATCGAAAGATATTCAATTCAATGCACATTAAATTCTAAGGTAATCGATGATTTACTTTCTCTATATTAACAGCTCACAAAGTTATCATTATGACCTATCTAACGTCAACAATATACCCACAGGCAATACTGCAGCAGAAGATCAACTCATAAAACAATTTTACCAGTCACAATTGGGCTCCCCAATCACACATAGAAGAAGTATGACTATTCCTATATACAAGTTGGTAAAACACAACCTCTGGGTTTATAAATCGAAAGATAATAAAGAATAATAAAACATCAATTGTATCAAACATTAAAAAGTACTTAGGAATCAACAACATGAACATAAAAACTTAAATACAAGAGTTCATCCTTAGCTTTGCCTAGGATATTAGTTCTCCATGTATAAGAGAGACATAGCCTTGATAAATCGGAGAGACATCCTGTCGGGGTTGAATCTTCTTCATTATTCTCTCTCAAAATTGTGTTTGTGGCTCTTTGTTATGTGTTACTTCTCTTTTTTTCTCCTGTTTTTTCCCTCCTAGGGTTTTCGACGAGCTTTGTGTGGAACACAGAAACTGGACGACGCATGTTGTCCTAGGCTCACGGCCTAGTTGGGAGTACGGAGTAGCCACGGGGGACTAAATTGGAGAATAATGGAGTCGCCACCCGGTGTGAACCGGGAAAATGAGATTTAAGGCCGCACTCACCCCTCGCAAGGAAGACCTCAAACCGTTGGGTTCGGAATGGTCCCTTACTTATGTCACTTGTAATGAAAGGATTTATGTAATAATTTAATCAAGTTTAAGTAACACTTATTTCCAAGAGTATCATGCTTCTAAATTCACATGTACAAGATAAAACTTACACCTAAATTTACATATATTTCACATCTAAGATTTCATGCTTGAAAGTACATCAAAGTAGCAACGAACATATAACTTCATTGGCATATTATATTCACGAAAGACACAGGCACACACACTAACCACACAAGCACACATGTGAGCACTTTTCCAAGTGGTACGTGGAATTGTATCCCAAGTACAGACCGCACTACGGTCCATTCGGAATCAGCTACGGAATTTATGTCTGGGTTTCTATCCGATATACCATAAGAAATAATACTCAAATGCTATCATGACATAGATATATGAATTGTAATACGATACGTTGAGCAAGACGAAGGTAAATGATGTAACCAATGGGATAAACATGCTTTTCACTATGATGCGTACAAAGATAAGAATGACTATATGGGATTTCATAATACATGCATGAATGGTATAGTTGACTTTATGTGAGAGTTGTGAGTGTGTGCGTGAGTGCAAGGGCTGTCGCATGAAGGGTTCAGTTTAGGGTTTTATGAGGCAGTGAAAAGAGACTAAACTGGGCAGTGAGAGGCGTAGAACTGGGCAGTGAGGAGTGTTGGATTGTGGCAGTTTTTAGGGGGTAATTGCGTGTTAGGCTTGAGTTGAGGCAGGGCTGTGAATGTGTTTGTGGGGGTGTGGCGTTAGCGTAAGGGCTGAGTGGCTAATGGGGCTGTTAATGCGCTACGTTGAGGCAGTATGTAAGGCTGTGATTGTGAACGTGCAGGGTGAGGGTTACGTGTTGATGCAAAATAGCTACTTATGGTTTTTTTTTTGTAGTGCGTGGCTGAAGGAGTGGTTAGCGTGAAGGCAGGGGACTTTATGCGTGTGCGTTAAAGGGGCTTCAAGGTGTGATGGGCTGGGAATATGGGTACACCAATGACAATAGGTCGAGCCAAGACAGAGACAAACGATGCAATCAATAGATGAAAGACAGGGCAAATATCGTGGTAAAAGTAGCCTTTTAGGCTTTTCTTCCCAAATGGAGAACCTTTTAATCCAACACAATAAGCCCATGCGCCTTTCGTTACAATGCATACAAAGATAAAGATAACTATATGAAATTTCGTATACCCGATTGAACACATCTTCCATTCAACCGAGGATATATCTGTTGGTTTCTATTATATGTCCCAAGGAAAGATTAAGCTTATGAAATACAACAATGAATATATATAATAAACTTGAAGCATGGCAGAATCATACTTACAAAGCTTTTGTGATGAAAAGATGAACAAAGGTTGAAGCTCCAAGATCCTTGAAGTTTCGGCCAAGAGGAGAAAAGAGTTGAAAGCTCTAAGCTTTGTGTATTCCAAGCTCCAAGGTGGTTTCCCTATCACCTCCTATGATTCCTTGCTTGTGCTAGCAAAAATGGAGAATGAGAAACAATTCTGCCTTGTTGGTGCAGCTCACGGCGTGAGCAAGAGAGGAAGAGAAGAGAGTGTTTCACTTTTGATTTTCTTTTCTTTGCATGCAAAAAAAACGTGAATGACCAAGAAAGATGAAAAGTGAATTGATATCTAATACCAAAAGAATTTTTTAATGCAAAAAATCCTTCCAAAACAGTGCATGGCTTTCCCTCCAAAATGAATTCATCATTTGCTATCATTACCATACTTTGAGATTAGAGACAATGCATCATCCCTTAAAGGTGACTAGATACATTCACTATCTATTCGTATTAAGTAATGAGATATCGCGATGTGATTTACGGATATCACTCGATTCAAAATACGAATGTGTCCGCAAGCACTTACGGGCTCGGTTTCGTTAATTCCAAATTAACGAATTTCCGTCGCGACGTGAATTAAATAATTACGCCTTGCAAAATTACTATTCAGTTCGCTAATGAATTAATTCTAAATTAATTCGTTTGCCCGAATTAAAATCCGATTTTAATTCCGCGTCGAAATCTATTTTCGTTTAATAATAATATATCGAATATATTATTTTATCGATTAATTCCAGATTAATCGATCTCTCTCTCTCTTTCCTAATAAGGCATTTTATCCAAGATAAAGTTTCTCCGTTATTAATCCAAGATTAATAAAGTTCGAATCAAACATCATAGGTGAATCTTCAGGAAGCGACCAAAGAGATCTCCGGATATGTGGCAGTAAATACGATCGTCGGATAATCCGAACATGTACGTACCTCGTACTACGTTTTTACCGATTCACAAGACAAGGTTGGCTTCTAGCAAAGCGCCATGCCTACCCAATTCTCCAGAAATATTCTTATAGGAATATAAGATCTATATCAAGCGTAGTATACCGTAGTATTGCGTACATCGATCCAGTATAGGACGATCACATGTTAGGCCTGGGGCTGGAAATGTGTCTGCCCCGTACGAAACATATATCGGACATCAAGCAACTAGTCTCTTTAAATCGGACAATCCTGACCTGGTCATATTGTCCCGACGGTTGCAACCTTTTATAGAGTACTAGTTCTGTGTCATGCGTGATCATCACCTCCATATGTCTGAAGTGATACTTCCATCTCGACATCACATACAGTACACTACGATTCTCGATAAACCCAGAAGAGGTGTACACAGAACCGGTTAAGGTCCCCAACCACCAAAACCAAAGTTTATCGATTGTCGCAAGTACTAGCGATGTAAGTCTCAGGTTAAGACCATATACACCTACCCTGATGCGGCCTCCCATAGACACGCAGACATACTACCAATGGGATTCTGCGGGGTCTATCCAGAGCGAAGCTGTTTTCCGTACCATCGGTAAAACACAACCTCCTATCGCACTTGCATAAGTATCCAATACTTAAATATATGAGAACTATGCCGTTGTGCCCTCACAACGTGCACATGCGCAATACTAGTCTATTCCGCATTATCGATGTCCGATCTCGATAATACTCCGACTAGGGATATTTAATGATTAAACCTTTATGGATTGATACTGTCTCATATCATCTCAATCCGGTAGTAATCATATGGACTTTCGCCATTTATATATCAAAGTAAATAATATTACAAAATGGCAAAAGGCAATTTCATTATCACATAGTTAATTTTGTACAATAATACAATATCATTTACAAACAGTGACGCTATGGGACATAATGTCTAACAATCTCCCACTTGGCCTATAGCCAGTCACTCAAGCATCTAATACCCGAACTATGTATGTGTCGTTCAAAAACTTGCTGAAGAACAGCCTTCGTCAGCGGATCTGCAATGTTGTCATCTGATGTGACCTTCTCGACCTTTACATCGCCACGATGTATAATCTCCCGAATCAGATGGTAACGTCGAAGAACATGCTTGGACCGTTGATGAGACCTTGGTTCCTTAGCCTGTGCTATAGCCCCGTTATTGTCACAGTACAATGGAACGGGCTCAACTGCTAACGGAACTACTCCTAATCCGATTAGGAACTTTCGGATCCAAACTGCCTCCTTTGCTGCTTCAGATGCAGCGATGTACTCCGCTTCTGTTGTTGAATCGGCAACAGTATCTTGCTTGGAAGATTTCCAGCTCACTGCTCCGTTATTCAAACAAAAAATGTACCCGGATTGCGACTTGTAGTCATCCTTGTCGGTTTGGAAACTTGCATCGGTATACCCAGATACCGCAAGTTCTCCACCTCCATAAATTAAGAAAGCATCCTTAGTTCGTTTAAGATACTTAAGGATATTCTTAACTGCTATCCAGTGACCTTCACCTGGATCAGCCTGATAGCGACTGCACATGCTCAAAGCATATGAGACATCAGGTCGTGTACATATCATGGCATACATGATCGATCCGACTGCCGAGGCGAACGTTATCCGACTCATGTTGTCTCTCTCTTCCTGAGTCTTAAGACACATGTCCTTAGACAGAGGTACCACGTACCATTGGAACCAATCCCCTCTTGGATTGTTCCATGTTGAATCGCTTCAACACTTATCAATGTATGTACTCTGGGAGAGTCCAATCAGCTTTCTAGATCTATCCCGGTAGATCTTTATTCCAAGAATAAAGGCTGCTTCTCCCAGATCTTTCATGGAGAATTTTAATGAAAGCCAAGCTTTCACCGACGTTAGCATGGGAATGTCATTGCCTATAAGCAATACGTCGTCGACATAAAGGACAATAAAAGTAAGTGCTCTCCCACTAACCTTCTTGTATACACAATTGGAACCAATCCCCTCTTGGATTGTTCCATGTTGAATCGCTTCAACACTTTTCAATGTATGTACTCTGGGAGAGTACAAGCAGCTTTCTAGATCTATCCCGGTAGATCTTATTCCAAGAATAAAGGCTGCTTCTCCCAGATCTTTCATGGAGAATTTTAATGAAAGCCAAGCTTTCACCGACGTTAGCATGGGAATGTCATTGCCTATAAGCAATACGTCGTCGACATAAAGGACAATAAAAGTAAGTGCTCTCCCACTAACCTTCTTGTATACACAAGGGTCATCTGCGTTTTGCACGAAATCATATTCTTTTATGATCTCATCAAAACGTTGATTTCATGACCGTGATGCTTGCTTCAATCCATAAATGGATCGATTTAACTTACAAACCTTGTTTGCAAGTCTAGGTACGATAAAACCGTCAGGCTGTTGCATATACATCCTCCAAAGGTTTCCGTTAAGGAAAGCGGTTTTAACGTCCATCTGCCATATCTCGTAATCGAAATATGCAGCTATTGCAAGCATTATCCGAATGGATTTAATCATGGCAACGGGTGAGAAGGTTTCGTCATAATCAATACCATATTGTTGACGATACCCCTTCGCTACAAGCCTAGCTTTGTACGTTTGTACGTTGCCATCCATGTCGGTCTTCTTCTTGAAGATCCATCTGCATCCAATAGGCTTTACGCCTTCTGGTCAACCAGTGTCCAAACTTGGTTGGCGTACATGGAATCCATCTCGGACTTCATGGCTTCTTGCCATAAAGCGGAATCGATATTTTGTATCGCTTCCTCATACGTAGCCGGCTCATTATCCTCAATAAGATTAATATCTACATGAGGTGAGATCAGGAACCCATACCTCTCAGGTACTATTCTGACTCTCTCCGACCTACGCGGTCCTTGTGTATGTGAAGTTTGTGGTACAGACTCATCCGGACGGTCTGTTCTTGTTCCGTCGTTGATTCATTGCCAGGAACAGTATCACTACGATCTTCATCGAGTTCTACTTTCCTCCCACTTACCACTGCATTTATAAAATCCTTCTCAAGGAAAAATGCTTGTAGAGCAACAAATACTTTGTTCTCTTGTGGGTGATAGAAGTAATATCCTTTGGTTTCCCTAAGATATCCTACGAAAAGGCATTTATCAGATTTGGGTTCAAGTTTGGTACCTTCCAAACGTTTAACATATGCCCAGCATCCCCAAATCTTCAGGAAAGAGAAATCTGGTTTCCTTGGTCCTCCATATCTCATATGGAGTCTGTTCAACAGACTTCGACGGTACCTTATTCAAAATAAGTATAGCACTGTTTAATGCGTATCCCCAGAAGGATATTGGTAGCTCAGTGCGACTCATCATTGACCTTACCATATCCAACAAGGTGCGGTTTCTCCGTTCGGACACACCGTTTAATTGCGGTGTTCCAGGAGGAGTCCACTGTGAAAGAATACCATATTCTTTCAAGTAATCTTGAAACTCATAACTTAAGTATTCGCCACCACGGTCTGACCGTAATGTCTTAATACTCTTCCCTATTTGTTTCTCCACTTCGTGTCGAAACTCTTTGAATTTCTCAAAAGTTTCCGACTTGTGTCTCATAAGATACACATAACCGTAACGAGATGCATCATCTGTGAAGGTTACGAAGTAGTGAAATCCACCTCTAGCCTGGCTAGACATGGGCCCGCATACGTCAGTATGAACGAGAGCCAACAGTTCTGTGGCACGTTCACCTTTACCGCTAAAAGGTGATTTAGGCATTTTGCCTAAAAGACAAGATTCGCAGACGTTATATGAATTGGGATCAAATTCATCCAAGTACCCACTCTTCGAAAGTGTGGATATGCGAGTCTTGTTGATGTGTCCTAGACGACAATGCCACATATAAGCTTCATCTTTTAGATTACTCCTTTTGAGCCTTTTGTTTGTCATTTTAAGGAGATTCATTTATATTCAAAATATAAAGACCGTTATTTGCAACAGCTGTGCAAATTTCTGCATCATTTTTATATATAAATAACCAGTTTTCTAAATACAAAAGTGTAACCCTGCTGGGTTAACAAGGATACAGATATAATATTCCTAGTTAAACTAGGTACAAAATAACAGTTCAAAAGTTTAAGTACATGCCCTGAGGGCAGTTCTAAAACAAAAGTCCCTACGGCCAAAACAGCAACTGGTGTTCCATTTCCGACCCGTAGATCCATCTCCCCCGATGCCAGCACCCTGCTATCCTGCAGATTATGCACATCAGTACAAATATGAGCACCACAACCAGAATCAAAAATCCAATTTTTAAAACTAGAAGTATTCATATTTATCTCAATAACAAACATACCAGAGGCGATAGCCTTACCAGCCTTGATATCCTCCCTCTGCCCTTTGCCCATTCGGCAGTCACGTTTCCAGTGACCCCTCTTGCCGCAGTTGTGGCAGATGTCGCGAGATTTGTCCTTTGGCTTCCTAGAAGCCACTGTCAACTTGCCCTTGCCCTTGTTCTTGAACTTCTTCTTCCTCGCACCTCCAATTGCCTTGGGCCCAGCCCTTGGTGCATGAGAGGTCGATGCATAATGCGCCTCGCGCTT
The DNA here is from genome assembly GCA_019454045.1 of Zanthoxylum bungeanum. Taxonomy (NCBI): domain Eukaryota; kingdom Viridiplantae; phylum Streptophyta; class Magnoliopsida; order Sapindales; family Rutaceae; genus Zanthoxylum; species Zanthoxylum bungeanum. The sequence continues at coordinate 24,223 of SKCR01016321.1, read as the reverse complement.
GCTCCCCTTTAGGAGTTCCTTTTCGGACTCCTTCAGCACGGACAACAACTCTCCAAGAGTGTCGTCAGTGTCCATCAACTTATAGTTGATGATGATTTGTTTCCAAGTATCGGGTAGCGATTGTAATAGCATATCAATCGTCAACTCTGCCTCCAAGACAATGCCCATCTTGGCTAACTCATCTATGTCAGCGATCATTTGAGTCCCGTGGGCCTCAACTGATGCGCCGTCTGTCATCCGGGAGTGGAAGAGTTTCCTTACTAGCTCATACCTCTCCATCCGCTTGTTGGTGCGGTGGAGATCACGCAATCTTGCCATCATGTTATAGGGATCCAAGTCCCTGTTCTGGCGTCTGAAATGCTGGGTCATTGCAGCTAGCATAACTGACTGAGCTTGGTCATAATCGTCACTATGAGTCTTCCATAACTCTAGCTCCAGTGGCTCAGTGGGTTTAGGCGGGAGAGGTCTCTGAATAGTATACAGCACCCTCTCAGCCCCAAGCACTATCTTGAGGTTCATTTCCCAGTCGGCAAAGTTTGTCCCTTTGAAGACATTATCGCTCATGATTATGTCGCGGACATTACCCTTGCCAGTCATCTTGACAACTATAGTCCAACTATAAGTCAACGATGTTATGGGTACAGTCAAACTGTTACAAGCAAAATAACAATATATTAGTCCAACTAATTATTAAAATATTGACGAAATAATTTTGAAAGACGCGTAAGGCTAAGTATCTGAACGAAATTGCAAATTCAATAATAGCCTCCCACTATTTTCTTCAAGTCTCTAACCCTCTTGTGGAGAACTCGGGAAATCGCATTTCCTAGTGGGCTAGGATCCCGTTAAATAACACACAACCTTGACATTGGCCAATAAAAGCTGTATGCTATTTAACTTAGGTAGATCTCTATGATCAATTGGATCTCATCCAATTCCTAGATCCGGTTAGGTGGACATCCAAGTCCGAAACATATGTATAATGTCAATGTATCCATTACATTTTCCTAACCCTATCCTCCGAATCATCTAGGCCTTGGCTTTGGCCAAAAACAAACCTAATGATTCCAGTTAAGCGGGACCCATTGACGAGGAAAGTTTCGTAATCAATGTCATTGGACAAAAAGTGATCTTGACTTTGGCCAATAAAAATCACGATTTGGACAAGACACCGATATGCAACAAAACTCTCATGATTCAAGTACATCCTTGATTGACAAAGGTTCTTGGCTTTGGCCAAACAAACCAATGCCAACTTCGGATCTTGAACAAGAATCATTCAATGGAAGGATATTTGCTTAATATAAATTGAGGGATTTTCGCGTAATTGGCAACCAATTTATTTATCTTTGTTAGGTCTCATCATCATACACCCTTAAGCATGCTTCTAAAACATCATAAAGCGCGTAAAGTAAATTAATAGTGATATGCAGATGGATATATAAACAACTTGTTCCTAGAACAAATCACTCCCTTTCCTCTCCCTGCTAGCACTATTCTACTTCTACCCATTTACATAATACAATAAGAGAAACCTCATTTACATTGAGGGGAATTAGGTGAGAAGAGAATACATGAGATAAAGAGATAAGGCTGGACACGCAGGTCCAATTTATAAATTCCAAATTTACAATATTTCTAAAATTACTTTCCCTTCTAATATCCATCCGATATACACTATTCATTCATCACATACATATATTTTCAAACAAGACATGCTTTTTACAACCAATCTAATCCAATTAATTAGTCTATGTTTAAGTGATCATCCAATGTTCAAACAACGGTTTGATTTTGCGCGAGTCCAACTCGATTGAGAATAAGTACATAAGGTACGAATTCGCGAATTATATCGAACTACTTATTAAATCTAATTTAATTCGTATTCAATACTAATTCAATTATTTAATTCCAAATTAAATGTTTACACTTTTAATGTGCTTTAAAGACTTAGATTCTAAATCTAATCCTATTGGGTCTCAAAGCCCAACTAACATCCAATGTTTAATTTAATTCAAGTCAAATGGGCTTTCAATTGATTTATTAAGGCTTGGGCTTTGGTCAATGTGGGTCAAACCCAATTACCAAGCCCAAATAAGGAATCACCCTTAAATGCCATAAAACCAATTTTAAGCCCATAAGGCCCAATTAAATTTTTAAAGCCCATTATATTATATTTGGACTTAATGGAGTGATTTAGGCCCAAATTGGATCCAATCCTTTTGGCCCAAATCTACTTGGTCCACCCAAGCCCATTATGCCCAAATACAATATTAAAAGCCCAATTCACCAATAAGCCCATTAATTAAATTTTAATATTCCAAACATTAAAGTCCAATTAATTAAAGTGTAAAACCAAGATTAATATATTAAACCAAATATTTCAAAATACCCATTTAATTTATTAATCATCTATTTTTCAAAATAAATGTCCAACATTAATTTTAACAAAAATCAACTCCTTTACATGTCCATTAACATTCGGCCAAGGTGAGTTTTTTGTGTCTATTTGTTTTTCAATCCGATTGAATTACTAATCTACGTCCCGTATACGTTCTAAGTCATCCAATGATCTTAAACACAAAAAATTCCAATCCACTCCAAGTAGCAACACATTCGGCCAAGGCATGAATTTGGGGAAAAAAGCATCCAATGCATTTTTCATAAAATTGATTCCATATTATGTCATTTTACATACATATAAGCATACTCATTCATCAAATTTCACAAGAACATGCTTCAATCAATTTTACCCAAATTTTAACCTAAAGTATTTCATGCTTAACCATGGCTCTATGATACCATTGTTGGTTTCTATTATATGTCCCAAGGAAAGATTAAGCTTATGAAATACAACAATGAATTATATAATAAACTTGAAGCATGGCGGAATCATACTTACAAAGCTTTTGTGATGAAAAGATGAACAAAGTTGAAGCTCCAAGATCCTTGAAGTTTCGGCCAAGAGGAGAAAAGAGTTGAAAGCTCTAAGCTTTGTGTATTCCAAGCTCCAAGGTGGTTTCCCTATCACCTCCTATGATTCCTTGCTTGTGCTAGCAAAAATGGAGAATGAGAAAACAATTTTCTCCCTTGTTGGTGCAGCTCACGGCGTGAGCAAGAGAGGAAGAGAGGAGAGTGTTTCACTTTTGATTTTCTTTTCTTTGCATGCCAAAAAACGTGAATGACCAAGAAAGATGAAAAGTGAATTGATATCTAATACCAAAAGAATTTTTTAATGCAAAAAATCCTTCCAAAACCGTGCATGGCTTTCCCTCCAAAATGAATTCATCATTTGCTTTCATTACCATACTTTGAGATTAGAGACAATGCATCATCCCTTAAAGGTGACTAGATACATTCACTATCTATTCGTATTAAGTAATGAGATATCGCGATGTGATTTGCGGATATCACTCGATTCAAAATACGAATGTGTCCGCAAGCACTTACGGGCTCGGTTTCGTTAATTCCAAATTAACGAATTTCCGTCGCGACGTGAATTAAATAATTACGCCTTGCAAAATTACTATTAAGTTCGCTAATGAATTAATTCTAAATTAATTCGTTTGCCCGAATTAAAATCCGATTTTAATTTCGCGTCGAAATCTAATTTCGTTTAATATAATATATCGAATATATTATTTTATCGATTAATTCCATTAATCGATCTCTCTCTCTCTTTCCTAATAAGGCATTTTATCCAAGATAAAGTTTCTCCGTTATTAATCCAAGATTAATAAAGTTCGAATCAAACATCATAGGTGAATCTTCAGGAAGCGACCCAAGAGATCTCCGGATATGTTGGCAGTAAATACGGTCGTCGGATAATCCGAACACGTACGTACCTCGTACTACGTTTTTACCGATTCACAAGACAAGGTTGGCTTCTAGCAAAGCGCCATGCCTACCCAATTCTCCAGAAATATTCTTATAGGAATATAAGATCTATATCAAGCGTAGTATACCGTAGTATTGCGTACATCGATCCAGTATCGGACGATCACATGTTAGGCCTGGGGCTGGAAATGTGTCTGCCCCGTACGAAACATTATCGGACATCAAGCAACTAGTCTCTTTAAATCGGACAATCATGACCTGGTCATATTGTCCCGACGGTTGCAACCTTTTATAGAGTACTAGTTATGTGTCCTGCGTGATCATCACCTCCATATGTCTGAAGTGATACTTCCATCTCGACATCACATCCAGTACACTACGATTCTCGATAAACCCAGAAGAGGTGTACACATAACCGGTTAAGGTCCCCAACCACCAAAACCAAAGTTTACCGATTGTCGCAAGTACTAGCGATGTAAGTCTCAGGTTAAGACCATATACACCTACCCTGATGCGGCCTCCCATAGACACGCAGACATACTACCAATGGATTCCGCGGGGTCTATCCAGAGCGAAGCTGTTTTCCGTACCATCGGTAAAACACAACCTCCTATCGCACTTGCATAAGTATCAAATACTTAGATATATGAGAACTATGCCGTTGTGCCCTCACAACGTGCACAAGCGCAATACTAGTCTATTCTGTATTATCGATGTCCGATCTCGATAATACTCCTCGACTAGGGATATTTAATGATTAAACCTTTATGGATTGATACTGTCTCATATCATCTCAATCCGGTATTAATCATATGGACTTTCGCCATTTATATATCAAAGTAAATAATTTACAAAACGGCAAAAGGCAATTTCATTATCACATAGTTATTTTGTACAATAATACAATATCATTTACAAACAGTGACGCTATGGGACATAATGTCTAACAATATCAACCGGCGCGGCAAAGTATCATGGTAAATGATTTTCACCCCTCCAAATAGGGGACCTTTAATCCGACTTACTAAGCCATGCGCTCGATCGTATCATGCATATAAAAATAAAGACAATCATATCAAACTTAGTATGTCCGATTGAACATATCTTACATCTAACCGAACACACATCAACTGGCACGGCAAAGCATCGTGTTAAAGGATTTTATCCCCTCCAAATAGGGGACCTTTAATCCGACTTACTAAGCCCATGCGCTCGATCGCATCATACATACAAAAATAAAGACAATCACATCAAACTTAGTATGCCCGATTGAACATATCTCTCACATTCAACCGAACACACATCAACCGGCGCTGCCAAGCATCGTGGCAAAGGATTTTAACCCCTCCAAATAGGGGACATTTAATCCGACTTACTAAGCCCATACGCTCGATTGCATCATGCATACAAATAACATGGGAATTCAAATGACGAAAAATAAATAAATCAAAGCAATATAAAATAAAAGAAAGTGTCGTTTACTCAAGCGGTACGTGGAGTTGTATCCCGAGTACAGATCATACTACCGTCCATTCGGAATCGGCTATGAAATTTATGTCCGGTTTCCATCCGATATACCGCGAGAGTTGACACATCTTTCGTTTTATTCCAAAGCCACAACATACATATCTCATAATCCATGCATATGTATCTACTCAAGTGCCACAACATGCTTTTCGACATAACAATCATGCAAGCAATACTCAATAAATAATACAATAAAACAGAAAACAAATGTGGAAAATCCCTCAGGTCTAACCTTTTATGTCGACTTTCAAACTCGCGTTTCACAGCCGTCGGAAGGGCTATCACACCGCAACTTTTCTGGTTCACTGGTTTGCATTACCTCGTTTCATGCTCAGCTTGTTTGACTCCGTTTTACTGTTGTTTCCTCGCGTTTTGCTGCCGTATTATTGGTCACTGTTTCAAGTGTATAGGGGACTTTTTTGGTGTTTTTTGCGGGTTTTAAGTGCAGTATTTTTGTCACTGATTTGGGGAATTTATGGATTGTTTTGAGGGCTAATATTTTCGGTAATAATGCAGTTTTTTTAGGGTAGTTTTTGGTAATATTAGGGCTAAAAGAAGTGCAGTTTTTCGGTAATGCAGGGAGGTTTACAGGGCTGTTGTTTCGGTGATATAGGGAGGCTTATGGCTGCTGTTTTGGCATGCAAGGGGCTGCTGTATTGGTGTGTTTTTTGGTGATGAGGGAGGCTTATGGGGCTGTGTTTTTCGGTCAAGTAGGGGAAGGAGATGAAGAGAAATTTGTTATATTTTTTTTGTGTAATATGCGTGGATGGAGAGCTTGGAGAGGGGGTTTGAAATTCTTTGCTTCTTTATTTCTTGTGATGGGCGTAAACTAAGAGGGGGAATGCCTTGGAAAAGTGTGGTTTATATAGAGAAGGGCTAGGGCTTCACCTTGTCTCACAAGGAATGGATTTGATTTTGTGTTGAGTAAGGAAAGTCAAAGATTGAGGGGGGACAAATTTGGTTTAGATTAGGAATACAATATATTTGATTGGTTATGATTAGGCATTTAATTTGTTATATTATGAAGTCAATATTTCTTATTTGTTATGATTGATTTTAATTAGGTATATCATCTTTTTAATTTAGGTATATGATTTTGTTTAGTTAGGAAGTTAATATATTTGATTTGTCTAATTAGGTATGATTATATATTATGTTTTATTTAATTGGTAAATGGTTTAAATATTTTATTAATTCAAATACATTATCTAATTAATATTTAATTTAATATTTTATTTATTTTGGGTGTAATTAGGGTGATTGGTTGAGGGCCTTATTGTGGTGTGTGGGCCTTTGGTTTGGTGGTTAGCTTGTGTGGGCTAGGTGTGTGGGCTTGCGGGGGTTTTAGGTCAAGGCCAAGGGACTTGCGGGGATTTTAGGCCAAGGTTAGGTGATTTGTGAGTGTTTTTGGGCCGGGAATAATTTTTAAAACGGAAAACCAACAAGTAACCCGAAGCTAAACCAGCGAACTTAATCCGAATACGAGTCAATTTTTGACTCCTCCCTTCCGACGTCCGTTTCCCACGGTTTCCCCGCCGACTTAAAAGGTAGTGCCTCCAACTGAGACTCATCATCGGGTTTCACATGCAAAAATGCAATGCCTACAGTCCCCCCACTTTGATGGGACTTGTGCAGTGTGTGACTTTGAACAATCCTATCAAAGTTATGCAATGCATTTTCACTTACCTGGCTCGTCTGCTGCCTTGAGCTGAGTTGGTGCTGCAGTGGACCTCGATCCTAGGACGCATCCCGATAACTGCAACTGACAACGGGGGCACCTCGACCCTGGGTACCTCGACCCAATACCGCTAACAATAGGGACATCGCCCTCAATATGATGATGTAGTGGGCACCTCAACCCTGGGACGCATCCCAGAACTACAACCGACAACGGGGGCACCTCGACCCTGGGCACCTCGACCCAACACCCCTGACAATAGGCACCTCGCCCTCAAACTGATGATGTAGTGGGCACCTCAACCCTGGGACGCATCCCGGAACTACAACCGACAACGGGGGCACCTTGACCCCAACACCGCTGACAATAGGGACCTCGCCCTCAAACTGATGATGATGTGGAGGCTTCGCCCCCAAGCCGATACGGGCCTCGCCGCCTGGGACTTATCCCAAAAATTATTGATATGGGCCTCGCCCCCTAGGACTCATCCCCAAAACTGAAACTGTGCTGACGCTGTTTGGATCAATTCTGCCGCTTTCTCTTTTCTTCGAACCTGTGAACACAAAACAAAAACAAACACGAAAAGAATGCAATTTTACGTGTATACATGAATGATTTTCCTACTCCGTTGGGTTAGGTTTTCTGCCAATTCCCTTGGTGACTGCTCGGTCCTTTCTCCCTCAGGCAAAGTACTGTTTCAATATGTCCACGTTGATCGGCTCAGTGAACTCGTTTCCTTCCAAGTCTGACAACCTCACTGCCCCATTTCCCATTACCTTCTGCACTATGTAAGGTCATTCCCAGTTAGGTCTGAATTTTCCTCTCGGATCTGTCATCGACGGCCTCGACTGCTTAAGTACAAAATCACCCTTTCTGATCTTGGTAGGACGTACTTTCTTGTTGAATGCCCGAGCTAGTCTCTTATGATACAACTGCATGTGATACAAAGACTTCGTTCTCCTCTCATCCAGCAGTGCTAACTGATCAAACCTCTGTGCGGCCCATTCTAGTTCCGGTAACTCTGCCTCTGTTAAATCCCTCATAGACTGTATTTCCACTTCCACTGGTAACACTGCTTCCATTCCATAGACCAAAGAGTAAGGTGTGGCCCATGTTGCTGTTCTTACTGATGTCTGTACCCCCACAAAGCATATGGTAGTTTCTCGGCCCAATCTCTGCAGTTCTCTGTCATCTTGGCTAAAATCGTCTTTATAGTCTTGTTGGCTGCCTTAACTGCCCCATTTGCCTGCGGCCTGTACGGTGATGACTTGTGGTGGCCTATCCCGTACCTCTATAACATTGCCTTCGCCTCTCCTTGAAACTGAACTCCATTGTCCATCACTACATGATGCGACATACCATACCGACAAATGAGGTTCCGAGCTATAAACTTTGCCATCTGTTTTGCTGTAACATTACGGAATAATTCGGCTTCAACCCACTTCGAGAATAATCTACTGCCACTACTATGAAGTGATGCCCATTTGATGCTTCGGTAGGATTTCCCCAATCATATCAATCCCTCATGCTGAGAAAGGCCACGGCTCTGACACCCGTGCAACTCTGTGTGCGGTAAGTGATTCAAATTACCATGTGCTGACAGTCATGACAGTGCTTACCATCTTTACGCAGTCTGTTTCATGGTTGACCGATAAAAACCTTGTCTCACTATCTTCGGGATAGATTCAACCTGTCATGTGCGGACCACATACCTCGGCGTGTATTTCTTCCATTACATGCTGGCTTCTCTTCCTTTCTCAAACACTTCAACTGAATACCGTTTGCTTGCCTCTTGTACAGTTCTCATTTCAAAGTCATATACTGGGAAGCTAACTTCTGAATGGCTATTCTGTCTTTTCTGCCTGCCCCTTCGGGAGTTCACCATGTTCCAGATACCTCTGAATGTCATAATACCAAGGTTTACCGTCGTCGACCTCAACTTCCAGAAATTCTTCTATCTCATAAACAGGTCTGGTTGCTGTTGTCAGTATCAATGGCCTCATCACAACTTTTTCTGGATTTTCCCAAGTTGCTGCAAGTGTAGCCAATGCATCTGCCATCTGATTCTCTATCTCGGTAAGTGCTGAAACTTACACTCGGGGATAACCTGTGCCAACTTTCTGAGGTGAAAAAGGTAAGCTTCAACCGTTCTTCTTTCAATTCCCATTCTCCTCGCATCTGCTGGACCACCAACATAGAATCTCCGTAGACTTCCACCCTCCCACCCCCGGCTTCAAGGCTATCAATTCCGTCAAACCAAAAGCACATGCTCTCATACTCGGCCATGTTGTTAGTCACTCTCTGAATGTCAACCTCTTGGCAAAGGCAAAGTCTCTCCCTCGGGGGTCACTATCACGATCCCAATTCTGCTCCCTTGTAATTCACTGCTCCGTAAAAATACATTTTTCCATCTCTGGACTGTTATTGCTTGGATCTCTTCATCAGGAAATTCAAACTTATACTGATCCCCCTCAACAGGTTGCAATGCCAGAAACTCTGCTACTGCTCGCCCTTTGATCACTTTGGAGTGAGATACTAAATGTCAAACTTTTTCAGCAATACCAACCATCTGCCCAATTTTCCCACTAGTGAAGGCACCGAATGAAGATACTTTAGAGGATTTTCCTTTGCCACTACATGGATCTTGTATGACTGGAAATAATGCCGCAATTTTCTGGAAGCCCATTCCATTGCAAGACAGATCTTCTCAACTTCCTGATATCGAGCCTCATACGGGAGCATCTTCTTATTCAGATAATATACTGTATGTTCTACCCCTGTCTCATCAGCCTGTACCATCATTGCCCTCAGTGCTTCTGATTCTATAGCCAAATACAATACCAAAGGTCTGCCCGGTCTCGGAGGTTTCAATACAGGAGGCTTTACCAAGTACTCTCTGATTTTGTCGAAGGCTGTCTGACACTGTTCATTCCATCTCACTGCTGATCTTTTCTCAACAGTTTGAAGATAGGCTCACATACTGATGTCAACTTGGCGATGAACAACTGATGTACTGAATCTTCCCCAAGAATGCTCTGACTTCTTTTCTGTCTTCGGTGCAGGCATTTCTGTGATTGCCTTGATCTTTTCGGAGTCTACCTCTATTCCGCCCATTCCCACTGTATGACCAAGCAATTTCCCTGATGTCACCCAAACACACATTTCTTGGGATTAAGCCGCAGGTTGTATCTGTCAACTCTCTGAAGGAACCTTTCCAGTGCTTCAATATGCCCAACTCTTGTCTCTGATTTCACCATCATGTCATCATCACATACACCTCAATCTCTTTGTGCATCAAGTCGTGGAAAAGTGTAGTGGCCATCCGCTGATAAGTAGTCCCCGCATTCTTAAGCCCAAACGGCATAACCTTGTAACAATAAGTACCCCACTCAGTAACAAATGCAGTCTTATGTTTGTCTCCTCAGCCAGTGAGAACCTGATTGTAACCTGAAAATCCATCTGCAATGAATACATGGCAGATAAAGCCGCACTATCAACCAGAACATCTATATGCGGCAAAGGAAAATCATCTATTGGACAAGCCTTGTTGAGATCTCTGTAGTCTACACACATTCTGACCTTCCCGTCTTTCTTTGGCACCGGTACTATATTAGCCAACCACTCAGGATACTTTTATTACTTCTATCTGTTTCTTAACCTCCTCTCTGACTTTCTCAGCCCATTCTGGTCTCATCCGTCGGAGTTTCTGTTTTACTGGCCTCATATTTGGATAAGTTGGTATTGTGTGCTGGGCAATGTTTCTGTCTACCCCAGGCATGTCCTCATAGGACCAAGCAAAACCTTTGGCATATCTGACCAACACTTCTTCTAGTTTCTCTCCTCTCTTCGAGGTTACTTCACTTGCAATCAGAATTTCCTTGGGGTTCTCAAGTGTACACCAAGTTAAATGCAGTAGTTCTGGCTGAACTGATGTCAAATATGCTTGATTCGTGCAGAGTAAATGGAAATGACTCAGGCAAGTAAGCAAAAGAAATGTCTTTATTATTGGATAATGTGGAAGTACATTCAAACAAATCAGGAAGGTAAATGTCTTCATCATCTATAGACATTTCTTCATCTGCAATCAGGTCTTCCTCAGACTTTTCGTCCTCTCCCATAGTCAGGCTCTCCAACTTCATTAGTTCTTCCTCCCAATTCTCTTTTCTTCTTTCTTCATCAATTTCTTCAACTATCAGCTTCTTACCCAACATATCCTGGAAGATCTCAAACCCAGGTACCACAATTCCATTAACTTCCACAGGTTCAGGCTCCCCTTGATATCCTGAAGCTTTCACAAAACACTTCATCAGTTTCAGCCCTTTTCTTGACCTTCGGTTTTCTTCATCAGATTTGTACCCCAAACCTTTCCGAGTAGTCTGTCCTCTGAAATCTGGCAATTTTGAACCTTCTCCCGGCTCAAACTTCATTTTTTTCATGATCCTAGCCACCCTAAGATCCACCCACTCCTCAAAAGTAGCTGACACCTGAAACCTCGTGAAAGGTTTGTATCTCCAAGGCAGCTACGGAATTATCTACCCTCAGCCCGGATAGTAACAACTTCTCCCTCATACGGGAACTTGATCATCTGATGTAAAGTGGAAGGCACGCCTCCAAGTTTGTGAAACCAAGGCCTTCCCAACAACAAGGCAAAAGTGGCTGGGATGTCCAGCACTGTAAACTCAACTTCATCTTCAATAGGGCCTACCTTGACCATAGCCACAAAAGTACCCTCGACTCCCCTTTTACTGTCATCATAAGCCTTAATAGTCATGCTGGAGGGGTCCAAGTCTGTTGCTTTCATACCCAATCTCGCTAGAATTTTCAACGGGCACACATTGATGGACGAACCGTCATCCACCATCACACATGAAGTTCTCTTGCCCCTCACCTCGGCCCTGATAAATAGAGGCCTGTTATGATTTCTCCCCTCCACCGGGAGTTCATCCTCAGAAAACGATATCTGCAAAGCTTCTTTCTAAACCGACCCAACAAACATTGCAGGGTTGGCATCTTCCGGTACCACAATCTTGCTCAAGGCCTCGACCATGGCCTACCTATGCTCCCGAGATGCACATAACAGTTCCCAGATACTCACTTGTGCTCTAGTCTTCCTCAATTACCTCAGCACTATATCCCCCTCAATATTTTCTGCAGTCTCAACCACTTCTCTACCATATGTCAAAACTTCCTTACCCTTTTCTGCCATATCATTGTGAAAACGACCGATGCGCGTCATTCCCCTTACTTCTTCCTCATCACTGCTAGAGAAATCAAGCCAAAAGTTTTTCCCCTGCTCAGTCTCATCTTCACTAGTACTATCCCAGATTCCCAGGCAAAAGGCTTGAGGTGAAAGGATTTTAGGACAAGTTCTTTTGGGAGGCCAGAATTGATCATATAGGCTGGTGTGGGTACGGCACGGTAGTTGGGTAAGGGTTTCTGTGTGTGTCAGGCTGTTCTGTTTCTGGGTCAGGTATTTCTTGGAGTCTATCAGGTCTTGGATTTCATGGCGGAGTCGGGCGCAGTTGTTGGTGTCATGGCCCTTTTGTTGGTGAAAGTGACAGTAAAGGCTTAAGTTATAATGTGATGGTGGGGGATTGGGTAATGGTTTGGCTTCTAGGGGTGACAGAAGTCCTTGTCTTTTCAACTTCTCCAATACTTTGGACAAGGGCCTACCCAAGTTGGAGAATCTCCGGTTCCGGATAGCGGCAATCTCAGCAGAAACGGCTTTGTTCCCGATGTCCCCCACCATGGGCCTCCTGTTCAGACCATAGAATTTTCTGTTTTCGGCCTCTTCTTCCTCAATATCCATGACAGTTTCCCTTAACTGCCGAAAATCAGTAATCATGGAGGTCATCCTCATTAGCTTCCCAAAGATGGAGGGCTTGGTGCCCTTGATGATCATTTTAATCTGGTCCTTCTCCGAGGCCTAGTTTTCATTTTCAACAACTGACCCATCCACCGATCCACATACTCCTTAAAACTTTCCTCCGATTTCTGCTTAACATTCTCCAGATCACGGAGTGACAGATCGATCTCTAGGTCAGTGACATACTGCTTCAGGAAAGCATCAGCCAACTCCCTCCAATCTTCCTTCACTTTCACTTTCTTCTCCAACTGTGGTACCACACCATGGGAGCTCCCTCGAGCGACATTCCAAACATTTTCTGCACTTGGCGCTGAGATAAGCCAACTGAACTATGACTGATACAAACTATCGGAGATGCACCCTTGGATCCCCATTCCCGTTAAACTTAGCCATATCAGGCATCTTGAACTGTGCCGGCAACTGTTCCTCTCGAAAGTCAGTGTGTCATAATCCAGCAAATCCTCATTCTTACCCCTCATCTTGCGGGTAACTGACTCAACCTGATCCCGGAGCTTCTGTAACTCTGCCTGAGACCCAGATACTCTGCCTGCTGCATACTCTGCCATATCATCATCAAAAGTGGGGATATCATCCCCCAATCTGTTCGGAGGTTCCTCTTGCCTCACATTCCCAGAATTTCCCCCAGCACGGGGCACAGCCATACCAGCCACAGCAGTAGTCAAGGCTTGCAACTATTCAGTAATCTTGGCGAGACCGTTCTCTAACTGATCCATACGGGATACCTCATTACCGGATTCACTCATGACTATTATTGTTCTTTTAATGAGCCTTGTCCATTCTCTAACCCAAACGGTATCTATGATGTCTTTTTGAGACATAGAAGGTGTTAACATGACATATGAATGTATGAGGTGCATGAGATGCATGTAACATATATAACATACTAAATCAACTAAAATTTTCAAACAAATCAGGCCATTATCATTTTATAAGCTTTTGGGCTAACTGCCATAGGAGTGAACTCGTCCCAGTTTAAATGGCCCAACAAGTTCACATCTCATGGCAAGAAGCCCAACTGAATCCAAATGGTAATGTTTCGAACACAAGCACAAAGTGGCCCATAAATCACTTAGAAGCCTTTGTGCCAATCATCATAAAATACGTTCTTGTCCCAGTTTAAATGGCCCAACAAGCCCATATCCCATGACAAATGGTCCAAATGGATCCAAACGACGATGTTCTCAAACACAAGCATAAAAGAAAGATAATGCAAACATAAAACAATGATTTCTACAGAATGGCCCATCAATATTTCAGAAGCTTTGGGCCTAATGGTCATAAGGTACGAACTCGCCCCAGTTTAAATGGCCCAGTAAGTTCGCATATCTGACAATAGTCCAACTGTATCCAAATGAGGATGATCAACAAGCACATATTCAAGGAAATAATTGTTACTTTAAACATACAAACCCGGTCTGTGGGTGGGTTCGCAAGAGTGTAGACAAAGGCTCTCACCGGCGAAGGGTGGCCCACAACTAGGTCTCCCCAATCAAGGGTTCGAGCGACCAAGTGAGCGCACCCTTTTTTATACACTAAGGTACGTGCCAATGAGCTATGGTGTGTGACTGACTATCAAATGGATTTCCCGTTGAAGATTCCCCAGAGGGAGGGTGGAGCGAGGCTCTCTTAAGTACCCTAGCCTCGTAGGCTCTTTTCGCTTGGTGACAGGAATAAATAACGAGTCCTCCAAATTAGTCCATCACAATAGGCTACGGGTAGATGGCTATATAAGTGCCTTCATAGCTTTTCCTTCTAGAAAGGTAGTGAATGAAGGAAGACACCAAACCAATACCTAGCCTCAAAATGCCATTGATTAAACCCCATTTTATCCACTATAGACACGTCAATTAGAACATAAATCCAATATTACAAGACAATATTTCGGGGCCGATTCTCTATCCCAGTGGAGTCGCCAGACTGTGGGACACAGAAACTGGACGACGCATGCTGTCCTAGGCTCGCGGCCTAGTTGGGAGTACGGAGTACCACGGGGGACTAAACCGGAGAATAATGGAGTCGCCACCCGGTGTGAACCAAAAATGAGATTTAAGGCCGCACTCACCCCTCGTAAGGGAAGACCTCAAACCGTTGGGTTCGGAATGGTCCCTTACTTATGTCACTTGTAATGAAAGGATTTATGTAATAATTTAATCAAGTTAAGTAACACTTATTTCCAAGAGTATCATGCTTCTAAATTCACATGTACAAGATAAAACTTACACCTAAATTTACATATATTTCACATCTAAGATTGCATGCTTGAAAGTACATCAAAGTAGCAACGAACATATAACTTCATTGGCATATTATATTCACGAAAGACACAGGCACACACACTAACCACACAAGCACACATGTGACCACTTTTCCAAGTGGTACGTGGAATTGTATCCCAAGGACAGACCGCACTACCGTCCATTCGGAATCAACTACAGAATTTATGTCTGGGTTTCCATCCGATATACCACAAGAAATAATACTCAAATGCTATCATGACATAGATATATGAATTGTAATACGATACGTTGAGCCAAGACGAAGGTAAATGATGTAACCAATGGGATAAACATGCTTTTCACTATGATGCGTACAAAGATAAGAATGACTATATGGGATTTCATAATACATGCATGAATGGTATAGTTGACTTTATGTGAGAGTTGTGAGTGTGTGCGTGAGTGCAAGGGGCTGTCGCATGAAGGGTTCAGTTTAGGGTTTTATGAGGCAGTGAAAAGATGACTAAACTGGGCAGTGAGAGGCGTAGAACTGGGCAGTGAGGAGTGTTGGATTGTGGCAGTTTTTAGGGGGTAATTGCGTGTTAGGCTTGAGTTGAGGCAGGGCTGTGAACATGTTTGTGGGGGGTGTGGCGTTAGCGTAAGGGCTGAGTGGCTAAGGGGGCTGTTAATACGCTACGTTGAGGCAGTATGTAAGGCTGTGATTGTGAACGTGCAGGGTGAGGGTTACGTGTTGATGCAAAAGAGCTGCTTATGGTTTTTTTTTTGTGGTGCGTGGCTGAAGGAGTGGTTAGCGTGAAGGCAGAGGACTTTGTGCGTGTGCGTTAAGGGGCTTCAAGGTGGGTGTTGGCTGGAATATGGGTACACCAATGACAATAGGTCGAGCCTAGACAGGGACAAACGATGCAATCAATAGATGAAAGACAGGGCAAATATCGTGGTAAAATTAGCCTTTTAGGCTTTTCTTCCCAAATGGAGAACCTTTTAATCCAACACAATAAGCCCATGCGCCTTTCGTTACAATGCATACAAAGATAAAGATAACTATATGAAATTTCGTATACCCGATTGAACACATCTTACATTCAAACGAGCATATATCAATCGGCGCGGTAAAGTATCATGGTAAAGGATTTTCACCCCTCCAAATAGGGGACCTTTAATCCGATTTACTAAGCCCATGCGCTCGATCATATCATGCATACAAAAATAAAGACAATCATATCAATCTTAGTATATTCGATTGAACATATCTTACATCCAACCGAACACACATCAACCGGCGTGGCAAAGCATCGTGTAAAGGATTTTAACCCCTCCAAATAAGGACCTTTAATCCGACTTACTAAGCCCATGCGCTCGATCGCATCATACATACAAAAATAAAGACAATCACATCAAACTTAGTATGCCCGATTGAACATATCTCACATTCAACCGAACACACATCAACCGGCGCGGCAAAGCATCGTGGCAAAGGATTTTAACCCCTCCAAATATGGGACATTTAATCTGACTTACTAAGCCCATGAGCTCGATTGCATCATCCATACAAATAACATGCGGAATTCAAATGACGAAAAATAAATAAATCAAAGCAATATAAAATAAAAGAAAGTGTCGTTTACCCAAGTGGTACGTGGAGTTGTATCCCGAGTACAGATCATACTACCGTCCATTCGGAATCGGCTATGAAATTTATGTCCGGATTTCCATCCGATATACCGCGAGAGTTGACACATCTCTTTCGTTTTATTCCAAAGCCACAACATACAATAGCTTATAATCCATGCATATTTATCTACTCAATGGCCACAACATGCATTTCGACACATAACAATCATGCAAGCAATACTCAATAAATAATACAAATAAAACAGAAAACGAATGTGGAAAATACCTGCAGGTCTAACCTTTTATGTCGACGGCCGCAACATTTCTGGTTTCACTGGTTTGTGTTTTACCTCACTGTTTCGCTGCTCAAGCTACTGTTTTGACTCCCTATGTTGCTGTTTCCTCCTCGCGATTTCACTGCCGTATTATTGGTCATTGTTTCAAGTGTATAGGGGACTATTTTGGGGTGTTTTTTTGTGGGTTTAAGTGCAGTATTTTTGTCACTGATTTGGGGATTTTAGGGACTGTTTTGAGGGATAATATTTTCGATAATAATGCAGTTTTTTAGGGCAGTTTTTTGGTAATATTAGGGCTAAAAGAAGTGCAGTTTTTTGGTAATGCAGGAAAGTTTACGGGGCTGTTGTTTCGGTGATATAGGGAGGCTTATGGGCTGTTGTTTTGGCGTGCAATGGGCTGTTGTATTGGTGTGTTTTTCGGTGATGTGTGGGAGGCTTATGGGGCTGTGTTTTTCGGTCAAGTAGGGGAAGGAGATGAAGAGAAATTTGTTATATTTTTTTGTGTAATATGCGTGAATGGAGTGCTTGGAGAGGGGGTTGGAAATTCTTTGTTTCTTTATTTCTTGTGATGGGCGTAAACTAGGAGGGGGAATGCCTTGGAAAGAGTGGTTTTTATATAGAGAATGGCTAGGGCTTCACCTTGTCTCACAAGGAAGGGATTTTATTTTGTGTTGATCAAGGAAAGTCAAAGATTGAGGGGGGACAAATTTGGTTTAGATTAGGAATACAATTTATTTGATTGGTTAGGATTAGCATTTAATTTGTTATTATGAAGTCAATATTTCTTATTTGTTATGATTGATTTTAATTAGGTATATCATCTTTTAATTTAGGTATATGATTTTGTTTAGTTATGAAGTAAATATTTTGATTTGTCTAAATTAGGTATGATTATATATTATGTTTTATTTAATTGGTGTAGACAACAGAACCTGGGCTACGCCGTTCCAGGCTCGCGGCTAGTTGGGAAGTACGAATAACATGGAGTCGCCACCCGGTATGAACCGGGAAATGAGATTTAAGGCCGCACTCACCCCTCGCAAGGGAAGACCTCAAACCGTTGGGTTCGGAATGGTCCCTTACTTATGTCATTTGTAAGAATGGATTTGTGTAATATAACCAAGTCTACACAACATGCTTAAGAACAACCCATTAACCATGCATAAAACAACATCATGTTAAACAACCTAATCATGCATAGAAAATAAATATCATGCTAAATGACTACATCATGCTTAGAAACAACCAACTAATCATGCATTAAACATCATATTAAACAACCTAATCATGCATAGGAAAATAAATAACATACTAAACAATTATAACATGCTCCAGCACAACCAACTAGTCATGCATAAAACTATAACATATTAAACATCCTAATCATGCACAAAGCAATAATAACTTAAAACGACTACATCATGCTTAGAAAATAAATAACGGAAATAAGATAAAAGGGTGCCCTCAGGTCTTACCTTTTTAGTCGATTTCCGGAAGTGCGTTCCACGGTGCCGGAAGGGATATCGTTTCGACTGTTTTCATTGGTTCGCTGTTTCCATTCCACTATTTTCCAATTTCACTGTTTTCACTTGTCACTGGTTTTTACTCGTGGCTTCCGCCGCTGCCCGTTTTCTCTATTTTTCTCACTATTTTCCCTCAAGTTTTCGGGCTATTTTTGGACTGTTTTGTTCTCAATGTTTTTTAAGCTATTTTCACTAGTTATTACTCTCGGTGAAAGGCATGAGTGTGGGGCCTGCTCATTCACGGCTCGGTGTCATTGTTTACTCACTGCATTTGGACCGGTTTGTGCGTGGTCAATTGTTGTTGTTTAGTCACGGCCTGCAAGATTTCAAGGGGCAGTTCAAGTGAGGCATATGTCCGTGTGTTCGAGAGGGACGTCTAGGTTTTATTGCGTGTACTGAGCTAGGGTTTGTGGTGTGTGGCTCGTAGGCTGCATGGGGGTTTTGTTTTATTGTGTCTGCCGAGTTGAGAGGTGTGAGCAGTCTAGGTTTGTGTCTGTTTACGTGTAAATGGGGTCTGCTCTCGGCAGTTTATGTTGTTGGCTACGTGATCTGTTTGAGGGAAGGGGCTGGTGCGTTAGGGTTTGATGTTTCTGCATAGTGGTTCATTTAGGGTGAGTTGTTTGTTCGGTTAGGGGCTGCGTGTTGGGGGTTTCTTCACGCATGATGAGGGACGTGGGGGGCTTGATCACATTGCTTGGTAACGTGGCTTAGGTCTGTGAAATGGCTTGAAGGGCTGGTGAATGAATGATGATTTTTTTAGGGTGCTACGTGGGCTGTGCATGAATGAGATACTGGTTTCAACGGGGCTGCTGTGTTGGACGTGTGTATGGTTTGAAGGCTGCGTGAGCTGTGGTTTGTTTAGCCGTGAGCAGAGAGACAAAAGGCAGTGAACTGGCTAGTTTTTTGTGGCTATCTGTGAGGGCTGTGAGGGCATTGCTTAGGCGTTGAAGATGGGTCCTTTGTTTGATCAGTGCCTGGGTTGATTTCTGGATTTATTGCCGCGAAAGAGAGGGCTGTGGTGGAAGGGGTTGCCGAGAGCTTCAATGGTTCCAGGGGGGCTGTGTGATTCACGTTGGTTTCCATGAAGGTCCTACGTGTGCATGATGGTGAGCTTGCTGTCCAGGTCAAGAGAGATGAGGATGAAGATGCAGTCCCTTAGCCGAGAGATGACAAGGATGACTGATGATCATTCGTGAATGGCTAGATCAGAGGGTAGTGAGTTTACGGATCATTGATCAGGCTTGTATATTCGTTTAGGAGAGCTGCTACTCATTTGGTGAGTGTGTCTATTTGAAGGCAATTAACATGGACATTTGAAGGTAGTGCAGGGGCTGTTTGAAGGCTAGTGAATGTGGGTGTGTTGAAGGCAGTAAGGGTTCATTTTGATCGGCTGCGGAGAATGTTGAATAGATTGAGCGACAATGATTTCGTGAAGGGCTGTTGAGATAGTTTGAATGAATTGTATGTGTGAAAGGTGATGAAGGGCAGCGTGAGGTATGGGTTGTGGCAGTCAGTGCATGGGTAGCAGGTTTAGTGAGTGAGGGAGATAATGGAGGATGGCATGGGCGACGTGAGTGGGTTGCTTGGCTTTTGTTGCTAGTGTTTTTGGCTTGGTATAGGTAGTTGCAAGTTGGTCAGGGAGTGATGGGTGGTTATTATTTTGTTTGTTTTGTGAGTGGCATGGGCGTGTAAAGGCTTTTGGACGTGGGGTATTTTTGGTTTAGGTGGGCTTGGTGTTTGGGCCAAGGAAATGTTGCTTGCGAGGGTTTCTGGGCCAAGGATGATTTCAAAACGGAGACCGAACGAGCGAACCTGAAACTTGAACAAGCGAACCAAATCCAATAAAAATGTCGACTCTTGACCTTTCCCTTCCGACGACAGTTTTCCGCAAACTTCCGCAACTAAAAAGTAGTGCCTCCATTCGAGGCTCATCAGTGGGCTGATATGCAAAAATGCAATGCCTACAGTCACCCCCACTTTGATGGGATCTGTGCAGTGTGTGATAATGACAGTCCTATCAAAGTTCGGGCAATGCATTTTACTTACCTGGCTCGCCAGCTGCCACCCCATGACTTGCCTGCTGTCTTGAACTGAGTTGATGCTGCAGGGACCTCGATCCTGGGACGCATCCCAATACCTGCAACCGACAACTGGGGCACCTCGACCCTCGAACTGATGATGTAGTGGGTACCTCGACCCTGGGCACGTATCTCAACCCGGAACTACAACCGACAACGGGGGCACCTCGACCCTGGGCACCTCGACCCAACCCGCTGACAATAGGGACCTCGCCCTCGAAATGATGATGTAGTGGGCACCTCGACCCTGGGTACGCATCTCGACCTGAAACTACAAATGACAACGGGGGCACGCATCCGACCCTGGGCACGCATCTCGACCCAATACCGCTGACAATAGGGACCTCGCTCTGAATATGATGTAAGTAGTGGCACCTCGACCCTGGGTACGCATCTCGACCCGGAACTACAAATGACAACGAGGCACGCATCTCGACCCTGGCACGCATCTCGACCCAATACCGCTGACAATAGGGACCTCGCCCTGAATATGATGATGTAGTGGGCTCGACACTGGGTACGCATCTCGACCCGGAACTACGAACGACAACGGGGGCATGCATCTCTACCCTGGGCACGCATCTCGACCCAATACCGATGACAATAGGGACCTCACCCTGAATATGATGATGTAGTGGCACCTCGACCCTGGTACGCATCTCGACCTGGAACTACTGACAATATGGGCCTCAACCTGGGACGCATCCCAAAAACTGCTGATGATATGGGTTTACAACCCCTGGAATCATCCCAAAAATGTTGATAAAATATGGGCCCTCAACCCTGATGGATACTGATATGGGGCCTCGCCCCTAGACTGATACTAATGTGGGCCTCGCCCCTAGACTGAAACAGATATGGGCCTCGCCCCAAACTGATACTGATGCTTCTACAGCGGCCTCGCCCTGGGACTCATCCCCGAAACTGATACTGATGCTGATGTGGGCCCTCGACCCTGGGACTCGTCCCAAAACTGATACTGTAACAGATGTGGGCCTCTACTCTGGGACTCATCTCCTAATACTGTAGCTAATGTGGGCCTTGACCCTGTGACTTATCTCTGAAAACTGATACTGAAGCTGATGTGGGCCTCGGCCCTGGGACTCATCCCCGAAACTGATACTGATATGGGCATCGCCCCAAAACTGATACTGATATGGGCCTCGCCCAAAACTGATACTGATATGGGCCTCGCCCCAAACTGATACTGATATGGGCCTCGCCCCCTGACTGATACTGATATGGGCCTCGCCCCCACACTGATACTGATGATGATATGGGCCTCAGCCCTGGGATTGATACTGATGTGATGTAGGCCGAGGCCTAAACTGATACTGATATGGGTCTCGCCCCAAACTGATACTGATATGGGCATCGCCCTAAACTGATACTGATATGGGCCTCGCCCCCAGACTGAACTGATGTGGGCCTCGCCCCAAACTGATATGGGCCTTGCCCCAAACTGATACTGATATGGACCTCGCCCTCAAACTGATACTAATGTGGGCCTCGCCCCAAACTGATATGGGCCTTGCCCCCAAAACTGATGCTGATGCTGATGAGGGCCTCGGCCTTGGGACTCATCCCCGAAACTGATATTGTAGCTGATGTAGGCCTCGACTCTGTGACTCATCTCTGAAAACTGATGCTGATGTTGATGTAGGCCTCGGCCCTGAGACTGAAACTGATGTGGGCCTCGCCCCTGAACTGATACTGATATGGGCATCGCTCCCACACTGATACTGATATGGAGGCTCGCTCCCAAGCTGATATGGGCCTCGCCCCCAAGCTGATGATGATATGGAGCCTCGCTCCCAAGCTGATATGGTATGGAGCCTCGCTCCCAATCTGATATGGGCCTCGCCCCCAAGCTGGTGATGATGAGGAGCCTCGCTCCCAAGCTGATATGTGCCTCGCCCCTGAAGTGCCATACTCGGCAAAGACTGATTATGATGTGGGCCTCAACCCGCAGAGTGCCATACCCGGCAGAACTGATACTAAACTGATGTGGGCCTCGCCCCTAGAATGCCTTACCCGGCAGATACTGATATGAACTGATGTGGGCCTCGCCCAGAATGCCATACCCGGCAGAACTGATACTGAACTAATGTGGGCCTCGCCCCCAGAATGCCATACCCGGCAGATACTGATATGAACTGATGTGGGCCTCGCCCCCAGAATGCCATACCCGGCAGAACTGATACTGAACTAATGTGGGCCTCGCCCCCAGAATGCCATACCCGGCAGAACTGATACTGAACTGATGTGATGTGGGCCTCGCCCCTAGAATTCCATACCCGGCAGAACTGATCTGAATTGATGTGGGGCCTGGCCCCCAATATGATATAGGCCTCGCCCTCGAACTGATGATGTAGGGTCTCGCCCCTAAGCTGATATGGGCCTCGCCCTCGAACTGATAATGATGTGGGCCTCAACCCGCAGAGTGCCATACTCGGTAAGACTGATACTGATAATGATGCGGGCCTCGCCCCGAATGTGCCATACCCGACAAGACTGATAATGATGTGGGTCTCAACCCGCAGAGTGCCGTACCCGGCAAAGATTGATAATGAGCAAATGATTTATTTCAATATATTATATTACTCTCCTCGAGACAATCTTAATAGCTAAACATATTTTCGTCCTCAACGAATGCTTCGTGTCAAAACCAGAGAACCTTCAAAGTACTTGATACACTCAATTCGATCGTCTGAATAGGTGATCTGAACTAGACTCCTAGTGTGTGTGTGCGCTAAGGCTCTTTCGCAGCTGAGTCCTTAAATAAGCCAACTTGGTGATTTCGTTTCAGAGAATCGAACCAGTGAGTCTAACCAACCCGGATGTCTTAATCACATTCCGTGATTACTTCAGCATACTCAACATGATATGGTTTTCATCTTTTTTTGGTCTCCTTCTTTTCATTTTCTTTTTTTTTCTTTTTTTTTTTTTTGACACACCAACCCTTTAAGGTAGCATTTCTCCTGATGGTGGTCCTAATACTCGCCCATGGGTAGCTTCACGCTTATCGGTTATAGGTGGTCTATTTTTTATTTTTTTTTATTTCAGAGACTTTTTTCTTATTTCCAACCATATCATATATCATAACATCAGTAAACAAGTGTGGACACCCAGGCAAACGGTCATTCACCGATCCATCATCTCTTCAACTAGTCACCTCGCTAACCACTCAGGCTTCTACTGCTAGGATCCCATAATTAAGTGCTCACGAGTCTAGCTGAGATCAATCCATTCAGAATACCGGAAGAGAGCACATCTCGCACTTATCGTTTCTAGGGCTTCTCCCTACAGCAAACAATGTCATCACCGGACATATGTCTAATTACCAAAGACTTCTCTCACTCATTTTTTTCATATTTTTTCATTTTTTTTATTTTTATTCAAATAACACAAAATAAACAAGATAGTAATACATAAGACTAGAGGTTAAGATCCAGATTCAGTTTACGCTTTTTACCACGATAGTCCTTGGACCATTGATCTCGGAAAGGATAGGGTCCACATGCGGTTCAAAGGCCAAGATTTGGTCAA